>CAHIKZ030001514.1:0-27500 GCA_903632075.3 Acanthosepion pharaonis | reverse complement strand
TCTGCCACATCTAAGCTGTGCTTAGAAAATCATTTGGGCATTTCAACGTGGTGTAGTAGTTAGCAAGCTTGTTTTTCTTGATCAGTTATTACTGAGTAGTGAGTTCCTCACTGGGTGCTCCACACTTTCAGCCTAATGCCACATCTAAGCTATGCTTGGAAAATCATTGGGGAACCTCATTGAATGTTTAATGGTTAACAAGCTTGTCTTGCTAAAAAAGGTATGACTGGAGAGTGAGTTCAATCTTCACTGGGTGCCCCCTACTTTCAGCCTTGTGCCACATCTAAGCTACTCTTGGAAAATCCCTATATGCATGCATTTCCACTAAATAAACAGAAGAATAATCTTCTCACCGTAAAGTTATAAATGAAGTCATTTTGTTGGGCATTATAGATTTTACAAGTACCTGAAAGGAAAAAAATTGAAAACTTCGACATTCCTGCACATGAGCAAGCACACTGCTAACAGATCTTATTTTAAAGTAGATATCTTACTAAGCTTAGTTTAGACGTGCACTTAAGCACATGAATAGAGTACTCAGTGAGGATTGAACTCATTAGCAATGGTTTACAAGATTAGTTTGCTAATTACTACCCTCTTACTAACATTGTTACTTACAGATCTTATTTTAAAATAGATCTCTCAAAAAAAGTATTATTTTTACAATTCAAAATGGTTTGTCTTTAAATAACCCACAAGAGGTTGGTAAGCCATGAAAAAATAATCAACATTAAAATAGATATCTTACAAAGATTAACTTAGGCTGCTACACAGCA
This sequence comes from Acanthosepion pharaonis, assembly GCA_903632075.3. Lineage (NCBI taxonomy): Eukaryota > Metazoa > Mollusca > Cephalopoda > Sepiida > Sepiidae > Acanthosepion > Acanthosepion pharaonis. Next base: position 26,724 of record CAHIKZ030001514.1, on the reverse strand, counting down.
TTACTGTTGTAACCTAGGGAAAGTTACTGAATAGAATAATCAAATGAAGGTTGGTAATGAACAATAATACTTAGGACATGAACAACACATATAAGATTTGCCAGCAGCATGTAGTAGTAATCAACTGCTAGAAGTGAGTCAAGTGAATTCCACCATAAATCTTCAACTGCAGACCAACATACAGTATTTACTACTGTATTTATGTGAATGGGAACATACCCATTATTGTCTGTAGGTATGCTATAACAATTACCTTCACTGAAAAAAGACCATGGGTAGCAATAATTTATGAAAGAATATTAGAGTATGAAATGTGAATTTGAACTTTGTTTAAATCATTACTGACAGCACCAATCAGTATCATTAGCAGAAATAGTTTCTCATATATTTCATATTTTGTAGTATATAAAACAGTCAGATATATATGATGCACCTTATATATAGGATCATATAAAAAATCCATTTATGAATGTTCAGGCTCCCAAGCTTAAGGATTTATAGGTGAAGGTGTCTTGTGAGATTGGTTATACTTAGGTGAAAGCATGCTAATGAGTAAGGTTACCAAAGTGTTCATTTTATACATAACAGGGTATAGCATAACAATTGTATATTTTTTTTATTAAGTAGGGAGACCGGTTGGTGTATATTTCTTTTTGCTTTTTGTTTCATGTTAACTTTTTTAAAGCTGGTTACTTCTAATGGTTTTAAAATACAGAATTCTTTCTTGATGTTTATCGCTTCTCAGCAGGAATTTTTAGTCAAGAAAGCCAAATTTGAATTTTTTATTGAATTGATTGGTATTAATGGAACCTGGAATTGTGAAATACTATATAAAAGTAATATGTATTCTTGATCATAAATTCTAACCATATTTTTCTGGTGACATAAGCACAATAATTCAGTGGTAAATAGAAAGTTATTTGTTGAGTTTAATTGTTTAAAAGTATTAAGCATAAACAAGAAAAGTGTTTTTATATTAAATAAGCATGAGACAATTTCAAAATTACTTAAATATTGAAGAGAGGAAAACAATGTGTAACCTACCTAGTGAGCTTGAGTAAATGGATGGTGGAGCAAGGTTTAGAAGAGGACAAAATTTCTCTAGAGCTACAAAGGACAGGAAATTGTGGAGAGCCATGATTGTCTGTCATGAATGAAGATGGCATAAAGAAGTAAATTATTCAATAGTGAACAGACTATTTGTTTAACTGATATTGTTTTTGGAAAGTGAAATTGGAAAATTTAATTCAAATTCAGGGCTAGTCCAGTTTTCACTTTCACATAAATGCCCTTGGGAAAGGCATGAATCTGTCTTTTCTGGTTAATTAGCAGAGGAGATTTGGTGCTCTAGCCTTGGGTGGCAAAAAAAAATAAGAGAAGGAAAATTTGGATTTACATACCATAAAAAAGGCAATGACAAATGAATGTTTAGCAGTTCACACATAATTAAGGAATCTGTAGAGAAATTATTGCCTGCTTCATTGAAGGAGATAGCATTAAGAAAATACAAACATAAATAAGAAAATACAAGAAAAGTTCACTATTTGCATTATTTGGACTGTTGTCCTCATCTTTGTTGCCATGTTTATCACAACGTTTCAGCCATTGTATGCTCCGGCCTTCTTCAGGTGGTTGGAATGTCGAACTGAACACTTTTTTTCGCTCACTGGGGTAGACAGTTCTAGTTCCACGTGCCATGTCTAATGGATGTCTCATCTCCTGTTAATTCCACTCTCAAAGTTCTCCACCACCTTAACCAGGTATTGAACTCGCACTCTTTGGGTCCTGTCACTGCCATGTGTTGTGATAAACATGGCAATAAAGATGAGGACAATAGTCCGAATAATGTAAATAGTGTACATAATACCTTATCTCAAAAATATTGAGATACAAGAAAAGTTGTTGATATTTTATAAGTAAAATGCATTTTTTGTTATTACATAAATATTTCTGTCAGTTTTTGATGGAACTAACTAATAATTTAAGAGACCATTTAAAAAATGAAAGATGTTTGTATAATCTTTTTTTGTCATCAAAAGTAACAATGAATGCTATGAATTGGCTTTGAATATTAACAACTATGATTATGATTTGAGTCAACAACAACAAACATTTTCAGATCAATGCAAATAGTGTAAATGGTTATGATGCATCATCTCAGAAATATAAAGAGAAGATATTTCATTGATAAAAATCTGCATCTTTTGCAAACTGTCACACCTTGATGGGGGATTTCAGCCAGCTTGGTTATTTTTAGCAACAAATGTAAGGTATTTACCCCCCCCCCACAAAAAAAAACAGGATATTTCTTAAAAGGTTACTGTAAAATGATTTTGGTAGTTTTTCTCTTAAGGGAAAAATGTATATTATGCTTGCAAAATATTACATATACTGCACACATTTATTAGTCATTATCATTTTTATGTACATAGATAAATATATTCACATGTAAGCTACAACAATAGATGCACCACTAGTACCAGATTCCTATTGATTGTTACTCTTCATCTTGCAAATATGTTTCCTTAGAATTAAAAGAAAAAAAAAAAGGCAACATGTCTTTTTGGAACAGATTGCTCTTTCCTCTGTCATTTCCTTGTAGCCGATGGATATTTCTCTTCAAGTGGACAAAATGCAATTTTTTTCCTTGCTTGCCATTTTTTTTTTTCTTACAACCTCAGGGGTAATGCTATTTCTCATATACTTCCTTTTCACTCCCATTATCAGAGTTCATTCTGCCATTTTTTCCAGAAGTTATTTTTGTATGGCAAGGTACATGTGGTGAATATAAAATTTTGTAGTGGAACCATTTTTATTTTTTTTCATGAATGAACAGAAAAGTAAACCTGTAATTCTGTCTGATGGTACGCTATGTGAATTTATTGTACATATTTTCTTGTACAAGTCCATAATAGAAATAACTGAACTAAAGCAGTGACTTGAAAAACTAGCTTGCTCATTTTTGATATTTATAAACCATACCCTAGTCTGCCACAAGGTCACAACATAAGAGATTGTAGCTTGCTGATTATTGTACTGTGATCAATTCTATTCAATTCATTTTGTTTGAAGAGTGGTACCCAGATAGGATTAATCTTAGTCTTTCAAGATTTCCATGTTTTACAAGAGATGCATTGGTATTAATGTATTGCCTTCAATAATGTTAAAAAATAAAGGAACTTATGGACTTTGTGTCTGAGGAACTGAAATCTTGAATTATTTATAATTGAAGTTTGTAAGGTTTAAATTGTTTTACTATTTATGATTGAATCATTTCAAAGATTACTTATTTTGCATGATTTGAAATGAAAAGTTGTTTTCAGTGCAATGAACTTAATACTATTACACATGGTACCCAGTAAAAGAATGGTACATTTATTATCACTTCTTTCAGGAATAATTGACTTTGAATAATCTTGAATATTCATGACCTTGAAAAATCATTTGACTCTCGCATAATTACTTAACTCTGGTTCTTTTATGATTGATTAATTGCTGCACGATCTTGTGACTTGTCATTTAAATGTTATTTGCAGACAACTTTCATTTCATTCTGCCTTTCTCATATGGCTAAATGGCTCAATGATTTTGAGCATCAAGTTATCATACTTTTCAAAGAACATCCAATGTGGGGATTGATGAAATGTGCAAAAATTTTTCTTGAATTTTTGTCACATCAGTCGTCACCAGTTTTCAATGGTTGTCTCATGTCTTTCTGAATTTACTGTTTTTTTACTGGTTAACCTGTAGTTATATGGCTCTCTTTTGTACAATTTTGAGATATTGTAAAGAAGTTAGTTAATTCTTATTCTCAGATTTAGGTTAAATTTAGGTTACAAATGTCATTGTGATACTGAATATATTAGCAGAAGTAAACAGAGGTTGGCAGCTATGATTGATCAGCATGTAGCAGCTAAGATCCATTGAAGGTAACATGAAAATTTGTATTCACGTGTTAATACTTCTGGTTCCACAATTGCAGAATGAAAAAGAACAGAGAAAAACAATGCATGAAATACCTACCTCCAGGACATAGGTGATTATGGTTCTCTACAATTTCCTGTCCTTTGTAGCTCTTAAGAAATTTTATCTTTTGGTTATCTTTGCTAAATCTTGCTCCATTTACTCAAGCTTGTTAGGTATGTTATGTATTGTTTTTTTCTGTTCCTTTTCAATATGACCTGAGCATGAAAATTATGAATACCTCTTTCCTGAATATGGGCCCTAGAAATTTCAACTAAGTTTAAGTGTCTTTTTTGTTTTCATTTTCTTTAAAACTCTGTTGCTGTTGTTGACATGTTCTCTCCATGGTATTTCCAGCATCATTCTGTAGAACCACATTTCTGTTCCATCAAATCTTTTCATCTGTGAGGAGATTGTCTAGTATTCACTGCTATATATAGGAGGAATGATATCATGTAACAGCTCAGTACTCTTTTCTTTGTTTTTAATGAAATTTTCCTGTTTCTTAATATTTTGCTTAGCTTTTGAAGGCATCTTTAACTATCTCAATTTCATTTATCATCTGTTCTTTGTCTAATTTTCTATGTGTTGATCTTGATTGCTGATATTATTAAAGTTTCTTTTAATGTGTTTGAGTATCCATTCTCATTTTGTCCATTGTATCTGCTTTTAACACTGTCCATATATTTCTCCTTCACATCCAGGTCATTCAGAAATCTGCCATATTGCAATTTGGGTGCTGTCTTGATCCTCTTCAATTTTTGTAGTTTCACCCTAGGTTTATATATCAGTGGAATGTGGTCACTCCTGCAGTCAATACTTGGGTATGTTTTGCAGTGTAAAACTTCATTCCTTAAAACTCTTATTGATAGTGTGTGTGTCATATATATATATATATATATATATATATATATATATATATATATATATATATATATATATTTTTTGTTTGTCCTGGGCTTCTCCATGTCCATATACATCTTGGGTGTTCTTGAAACCAGGTGTTGGCTTCAACATGATCATTTGCCATTGGACCCATTTTTTTCACATTAATTACAACTTCCTAGTCTGAATTCGACAACTATTTCACTATCTTTCTCCTTGCCTACTTTGGCATGCAGGTCTCTGATGACATTTGTAATTTCTTGTGATTTGCATTGAGCTTTGGCATTGTCTAGTGTACAGTAAAACTTTTGAAATTCTTCTATGCTTGGTGGATATTTTGAAAGGCATTCTTTCAGTTTAATGACAAGAATTCTTTCAGATAGTTGACAGTATTCCAGAACATATTTATTCTAATATCAGTCCTACTCCTCTTTCTTTTTTCTCTCCATCTGCATATATGATTCTCTGTTTGTCACTGAAAAATCTCCATTGTTTACCTACTTTGTTTCGCATATGCTGAAAATATTAACATTCAACTTTTTTATTTCCTGTTTTATTTTTCCTAACTGGCCACTTTGATTTAGTGTTCTGACATTCCAGGTTGCAAGAATTATTTTTTGCTTGATGGGAACAAATAATTCAACTTGTGCCTCCTTTTTCAGCAGCAATTTTTTTAAAGTAATCCTCAGTGTGTATCTGGATTATCATCTCAGAATTCTTTAGAACATTTATATTAAGTCTAAGCAGCCTTCCTTCTGTAAGCAGAAGCAATGGCTGCTGAGTCTAAATGCAGAAATTATACTGCTAATTTAGTAATTAAATGGTAGTATTTTTTTCTTTCTCTTTTTTTTTTTTTTTTTTGGGACTTGTACATAAATTTATATGTTTCTATTCTTGGTCAAGTCTTTTCTGGTATTTATTTTTGTTATATTTTTTAATCCATCACTTTATAGTGAGTACTTTTTTTTGTCCTTTGTCTTCCTCTTGTTATTTTAGATATATTGTATATATTTATATATATATTTTTAAAATGTTCATTTTAAACTCCACATAAAACTTTGTACCCTGACACCTCCCTCCAAGATAATTGTGTTTCTGTTTAGATAAAACAGATGCCATTCCTTGTTTTGAAATGAAGATAAAAGTTGGAATGTGAAATTTTCTGGTTAATTTCAAATAAATATTTTTTTCTTTCTTTTTAGGAGATATTTTGATTAATAAAGTTTATTTTGAATAAAAATGTGACATTTTTTAAGTAACACAGATGAGTCTTTGTAAGATAGAAGTTAAAATTTAAAGGTTTAAAATATATAAAAATGATAAAAAAATTTTAAATGTGGCACTAGCTTAAGTAAAAAAAAAGCAATAATTATTTTCTATTTATATTTCTGAGATGAAGTATTGTAAATATTTACACTATTTACATTGTTTGGACTATTATCCTTATTTTTATTGTCATATTTATAATGTTCCGGACATATGGCCCACTGGATAAAAGCATTGGTTGAAGTAATCCAGTGACTTGACTGGTTGGGAGTTCAATACCTGGTCACAGCAGAGATGAACAAAATTTGAAGAGTTGAGTTACTAAAGGGAAATAACTGAAACTGAGATATCCAGAAATGGCATGGCACATGGTTGAAATAAATTGCTGAAGAAGGCTGGAGCTTACAATGGCCGAAACATTTTAATTATTTTATGTCCATCCCCTTCTGTTATTTATGTTCTTTGGATTTTATAAACAAAAAAAAATAATAAAATCATGTAAATTTTCTATAAACATATTGACACATTAGATTTTTTTTTTTTTTTATATAAATACTCCTAAATCTTAATAAATCCTATGGGGGGAAATGAACCAAGAAGATGCTGAAATTTTCCCACTTGCTTCTGGGTCCATTCTGAAGATGTTTTTTTTTTCTCTTAAAAAAAGTTTTACATTTTTTTTAAACCTTATTATTAAAAATAAATTTTTGATGCTCAACTTTGATGTTAGCTAAAAAGATGAAATAACTATTTTAAGGGATTTAGCTAGTTACTCATTCAGAAAAAGAATTTGGTTATAAACTCATTTTGAGATGAACATGTTTCAAGTCACTGGATTATTTCAACCAATGCTTTTATCCATGTTTTGTTTAAGATCAAGTTCATATAGATTGTTAGATATCTCTTTGCTTGTAAATTCTGTACTTCCATATTGATATAATTGTCTACTTAAAAATGTTTTCATATCATCTGTGAAAAAAGAATTATGAAACATATTTTTTATTATCATTGATTAAATACTGTCTTTTCCTGTTGGTGCTTTTGTAATCTTTGAGATGATTTCACATTGTTTCTTTTGATCAATGTATGGATTTTTATGTAGGCAGAATGAAGTATTTTGCAAACAGGTATCTTTTTGATGTCAGATATTTATAGCTTGTAAAGAGCAGAATTTGACAATCGCAAAGTTGAATAATCTTGATTTGTGTTTATATTTAAAAAAATCTTTTTTGTTTTTAATACATGCATATTTTCTTGGAAGTTTTCTCTTTTAATAGGGTCAGACGAAAACTGATAATTATGATTCAGTTTTTCATATGACTTAAGCTAGTACAAAATATTGTTTGCATCTGTATTTATTGATCTGTGTGCATGTATTGATATATATTAATATATATGTATTGATCTTTCTTGGTGTGTTTTTAGGTCGATATATAATGTACATTTCTCTCTCTCTCTCTCTCTCTATATATATATATATATATATATATAATTATCTACATAATTGAAATACATTGTCTAGTGATCTGTCTGTACCCATTTAAGAATAGTCATTGAAAAGTTCTCAGTCAGACTAAGGTATTCCAAAAAATATTCTGGTGTTTAGTGATTTGATTAGATTTTGAGAAATAGATTAGATAGAGAACACTTCAGCACAACTATGGGTATTTTTTTTTTTGTATGTATGTAAAACTTGTCAGAATTTACAGATATGACACTCTTATTTTGGGGCAGTGGTTCCCAAACTATTTTTTTCTGGGCTGCATTTTTGGAATTAAAATTTACTCACACCTCAGTAAATTTTATGTGAAAAAAAGTACATTTAAAAAAAAAACCCAAAAAACAAAACAGTTAAAGATAACCGCAGATTTGAAGTCAGAACATTATCATTGATAACTCTCTCCTCCAATTTGTGGACCCAAGTGACTATATTCTTAATACTTGCTATAAAACAAAGATATCAATATTAAAATCAGTCAATAATTATTTATTACTATTTATACTGGGACTCATGCATACAATTACAAATAATCCATAATAATATTTTAAATTTTGAAATCCTATTTATTTTTGGCATATGAATTTTTAAAAACTAAATCATTGACTGTCTTTCAGTCATTTTACCTTACCTGCTATTCTCTTCTGCTGCACCTATGAGGCATGCCACACTGTTTGGAAACCACTGTTCTAGGGAGATGTGCTATCCTTTTATATATTTTCAGTTTATATGGATAGGTGTATATAACGGTTAAACTTGAACAGGTTAAGATTGTAGTGATTAGAGAAACATCTTCTTGGGAGTCAGTTCCACAGAGCAGTGGTTTGCAGATAGAAGCTGTTCATGTGGGAATTTCTCACTGATGCAATATGGAGGAAATGTGGGTGGTTTGCTCCAATGTAAGTAGACTGGCAGGTCCTAACCATGAAAGTTAGAACTGGCAGAACAAGAAATACAGTTCATCTGAGCATTTTACATGGAAGTAGCAACAGAGCAGTGAGACACTTGCCACATCCCACCTGTAAGAAAGAGGTTAAGAGTGTAAAATAATGAGGACTCTGAGACATTTCTGAACTCTATTGAGACTGGAAAGTGTGGACTGGGCTGAAACCCCCCTCCACCCCACCCAAATATGACAACGGTAATCCATTCTGGCCCTTGTAGAGGATGGCAGCAGGAGTCAGGTACTTACTGGAGTGGTACAGGGAGCTGACTGTTTTTTCTGCATCTTTAGCCATAAATTGTACAAATTCTGCTTGAGATCAGGTGTGAGTTTAATGCCTAATAGTTTCAGTATCTGTCTATATTTCTGAGATGAGGTATTATGTACACTATTTACATTATTCGGACTATTGTCCTCATCTTTGTTGCCATATTTATCCCAACGTTTCAGCCATTGTATTCTCTGGCCTTCTTTAGGTGGTTGGAATGTCGAACTGAACCCTTTATTTCGCTTGCTGGGGTAGTCAGTTCTAGTTTCACATGCCATGTCTAATGGATGTCAGTTATCAGTTATCTCCTGTTAATTCACCTCTCCAAGTTCTCCACTGCCTTAACCAGGTATTGAACTCAGAACTCTTTGGATCCTGTCACTGGATCTAACCAATGCCTTTATCCACTGTGCCTTAAGGACATTTGTGTATGAATTTCTGGGACTTATAAACTTAATGTCTTCAGCAACCATTTTTACCAGTACTCATATTGCAATTTTTGCTGTTATCATTGATTCCGTTGTTGTTATTGCTTTACTCTGTCACTCCTTATTACTGGTTCCCACATTTCTATGCTTAGTTGGCTCAGGAGATTTTTGTGGCCTAGCATATGTGCTGATTCCTTAAGTTCACAAATTTTCCAGTGATGTTCGAAATGTGATAAATATGGCAACAAAGATGAGGATAATAGTCCGATTAATGTAAATTGTGCCTAATGGTTTCTCATGGCATGGAGCCACTCCAAGGGGACATCTGTTCATTGTGACTCCTGGTGGGTGCTGGCATTGAGTGCCAGGGCCCCATAGGACTGGCTATTAATAATTACCTTCGGGGATCTACCTGTTATGAAGGACTTTATAATTGAAAAGACCCTTCCAGTGATTCCATAGCTAGAGAGCTCAAGTAGCAAACCTTTGTGCCACACCTTGTCAAAGGCCTTTGAAATATCTAATGCTATGGTCCTCAAGGTGTATTTGTTGACAAGAGCTTACTAATTCTGTGTGTAAGGGTATTTAGGACATCAGCAATGGATTGTGTGAATCAAAATCATACTGCTTGTCACTCAAGAGGTTGTTCTTATCTAGGTGTTTGACAACCTTCTTGTTGATTATAACCTCAAAAAGATTACTGATGATACTGAGGGGTCTATACTGGGAAGGGGAAAATTGCTTGCCTGTGTTTTTGAAGTCTATGTATATCCTTGACATCTTACACAGGCTTGAGGAGGATTTTTTCATTCAAGCAGCAGTTAACTTCACTAGGATCAGGGATAATTCCAGGTTGATATTCTTAAGGACAATCACTATAATTTTGTCAGGGTTAGTGGCTTTCTTAGGTTCAAGGCTTTTGATAAGTCTTGAGACTTCACGTGCTGTAATGAAAATATTAATATTACTGAGATTGTGCTCAGTGAGATGTGAGAAGTTGGGGAGGGGAAGGCCTTTGTCATCTGACGTTGAGTTTGAGGCAAAGAGCTTTGCCTTGTCTGGTGAAGAATATATGACCACTGGGGCCATTTATAATAGTGGGGGACAGCCACTTTTTTTATGTTCTTAATTTGGTTGGTGTTCTTCCAGAATTTGCAGGACCCAATTTGTTTCTTTTCAACCTTGGCCTGGACTCCTTGTACATGGCTACAATTTGCGTTTTCTAGAACTTTCTTGCAATGATTGCGGGTGGTTCTGAATTCTTTTTGGGGTTATTTGTTCCTTCATTAAGAGTGCTATATGCAGACATTTTTGGGTTTTTGCATTCATTATCCTCCTGATAGTCATGGATTCAAACCTTTAAGTAACTTCAAAGGAGGCTATCTTATTAGCAGGTGTATAATATTGGGGCTATTGCACTGCCATTTTGTGAATGGTTTCTGAATCATGCAGGAGTCTCCGGTGGGGCCTTTCAATGACATGATGAAAGGTACTGTTACGGCTGTATCTCCAGACAATCTAACTCCCCAGATTGCACCCCCTTGATTATTGTGTGTAGGTCACAGTTGAGTGAGAAACCAACAAAATTCCTTGTATAACTAAAGATGAACTGAAGGTGATCATTATGGTAGCATTAACCAACTTAAACAAGGAGACTGTCTAGAAGAGTTGCAGGAGATTCCAAAGTGATCTGGAGGCCATTGTTAAAGCTAATGGCAATTTTATTGAAGAAAATTACTCTTTAGTATTTCAAGATATTTTTGTGTAATTTTGGTAAATATATCTGTTAAAATGAGATGTCTGTGTTTTCATTTTTTTGTAATTTAGATGAAAATTTATCCATTTCACCCCCTTGAAATGCACACACACACACACACACACACACACACACATATATATATATATATATATATATATATATATAAGGGAAGACTATGACAAAATGGAAAAAGCTTTTCCATAAAATTGTTCTTGTTATATAAAAATTTATGGTTGGATAGAAGATGATTTACTGCCAAAAGAAATTATCATTGCTAATACATAATTTCCTGTGCACTGATGATTTTGATCTTGTGGCTCACTCTGAGTAATATACAACATCTTATAGACTCCTTCATGATGGAATGCAGTGTTTAGGGTCTAATGTTTAACTTGGAAATGACTCTCATAATATACCAACCTCATTGAAATAAATCCTATTCTGAGTCAAGCATTTATAGGGTGATTTTCTAAGCTCAGCTTAGATATGGCACTTCAGTCATAAGTGATCTAGCAAGACAAGCTTGCTGACCGTTCTCAACTTGGTATCTCTGCTGATAATACAACTATTTACTCCTGTCTCGATAGTAAGTCTGATCAGGTCAAATTGGCTGCTGACATCAAAAACAACCTACAGTCTTTTGTTAACTGGGGAAAAGAATGGTTTGTTAATTTTAATGCCTCAAAAAAAAAAACTGCTTTCTCTTAATCACCTGAGACTCCTTTCTCTCTACCATCAGTATGGCTGCCTCTAACCTTGAGTTGAGTTGCATCTTCTTAGGCTAACATTCTCTGTTGACATGAAGTAGAAAGACTATATTGAATCCATTGCTAGTCAGCTGATAAGTTGGTTCACTGTGTTGTGCTAGATAATTTTTCTCTCCAGAATCTATCCTGTATATCTATAAGTTTATCATTCATCCATACTTAGATTACTGCTGCCACATATGGTCTGGTGCTCTTGCTATATATTTAGAGATTTGTGATAAAATCCAAAGAAGAATCAGCAATATTATTGGTCTTGACCTGGTGTTTAAGCTTCAGTCACTTTACCATTGCTGTAAGGTGGATTCCCTGTGCCTTTTCTATGAATACTTTCATGATAATTGTTCAGATGGGCTCTTCATTATCATACCTAGACTTTATAAATTTAAGTGCAGTACTTGATTGGCAACAAGGTCTCATCAATTTAAACTTGAATTGGATAGATATAACTGTAAGTTCTATGCTAACAGTTCCTTTTCTTGCAGTTTTCGCTTGTGGAACTCTCTTCTGGTTCCATGCTTTCCAGATAACTTTGATTTTCAAAAATTTAAATGCTATGTCAATCATTATCTACTGTCTTCCTGATTACTCTTCTATTGCTCTTCTTTCTTAGTAATGTTTTTGCTTTCACACCCAGTAATTCCTTCTGTCTTAGTGGCTTTACTGCCTTGCTTGGGGTAAATCTGACTTTAAAAAAAAATTATACCACATTAAGATGCCCAAGTCAAGCATTTATATGGATGACCAGTAAATTGCCGGTTGTTGAAAAGTCCTTGAATTTTGGCACTGGTGTAAATATAATAAATACTCTTGATAATGAAATCTCCCTCCAAACCAAAAAAGCAGTAATAATAAATTTATAATACTTCTTTTGTCTTCATTGTTGGAAGCATCTGATACCTGAGCCATTTATTAGAGGTGTGTATGAAAAAGCTGAAATGTTTTCATCAACAGTGTCTCGGCCATATACTGGGTATCCGACAGCAAATGTGCATGAGTGATGTTGATATCCTTGAATGTTGTCTGTCTTCTCTACCAGTATATATTCTCTGGTACTTTATCATTGGTTCTGGTGATGTGGCAATGTGATCATGTTGAAGAAGGATAATATCTACAATATTTTGGAGTGTGGAAATATCCAGAAAAACTTCAAAAGATTTGCTTATTTTTGTTTTGAATAAAACTTAATCTGATATCCCAGAAAATAAGATAGCAGATATGATAAATTTAATTCCTGATAAATTAAAAAATCTTTTGGATTGTGAAAATATCCAGAAAACCTTCAATGAAATTTACAAGATAGCAGATATGATAAAAGTTATAACTGAAATAAAATATCTCAGACATATCCATTATATCCAAAAATATCCCAAATATCCAGAGAAATATCCAGAAAACCTTCAACAAAATTTGAGATAGCAGATCGGATAAATTTAATTCCTGACAAATTGAAAATATTTTGGGTTGTGAAAATATCCAGAAAAACTTCAACAAAAGACTTTTCTTTTTTTGTTTGGAATAAAACTTAGTCATATATCCCAGAAAAGAAAATAGCAGATCTAATAAATTTAATTCCTGACAAATTTAAACATTTTCATATCTGTAAAGAACAAGTAGACTAAAATTTAATTTGCATAACAAAATATTCTTGAACTGTTTGATTTTATTGAATAAAGAGTCTTTTTGAAAAATACAGGTGGCTGTTTGCTTTTGTCATGACTCTATAAGTATACATGAATATACATATGTTTATGAAAAAGCAGTATTAGCTCATGAACTGTATTGAATGTAATGAGAGCCTGATAGTGAGGTAGTGGTAGAATTTTTATCCATCTATTAATCTTTTGTTTTTGCTTCTTGTAGTTTTGAACTCTTTCTCTCCTCCTGGTTTAATATAATTCTAGGTTTTATTTCATCTCTTTCAATTTTCCTTTCACAATGTCACTTTTCAACAATAGAAGACAGCTTGATTTAAGATTCATTACCTGTACATTATTTCCATTAAATGACAGGGTCCGTTTGAAGGTTTTCGTGAATAAATTTCTTTCACTTGAATTACTGCCTCCTTGTGTTTTTTCTTTTTAGCTTTCATTTAAATTCTCTTAATTCTCTTACCTGCTTGAAATTTTAATATCATATAAGAATCTATAAATATATGAGTGTGTTTTTATACTTTGAGATGCCACACAAGAGTTGTCTTTTCTGTATATTTGTATAATGAGTACAAAATGCAAATTATCTATTACACATATAACATCTTTATTCTTTTAATTATGCTTACATTGATTCCTGACCAATGATAATAGCTTTTATAGTTGTGATTTTCAATGCATTTGTTTAGTAAGATTATTTTTTTTTCTTTTTACAATGAATTTCTGTAGTGAAATAATTTCTAGGTGTGTGCAAGTTTCCAGCAAAAAAACAAATAAAAAGTTACTTATTGTATATTAAGTGTGTAGTTTTCAGAAAAAAGTGGCTTACAGCCATATCACGTTGAAAAAACGGTTTTAATAAGATCACTCAAGTTAAGTAACATTGAGTCTGGTCAGTAACTAAATGGGTGACTGCTTGGGAATACTAAGTACTGTAAGCTTGAATTTACAGGTGATGCAATGAATAACTGCTTGGAATTGGAAATTGGAGAACTGACTTTCAATTCCAGTCAGATTTGTTCTATTCACTTACATGCAGATACCCTTTGGGAAACTGTATGAATCCATCACTTCTTCTCCAGCTATAGGGTAATTAGTAGAACATGTATCAGTAACTCATTTTTATCTCCCAAATGTTTACAATGTAAAAAAGAATATTTTCTGGTTTTAAATAATTTCAAAAGGTTGATAAACCATAAAATATCAATCAGTCAGTAAAGAGCACTTGGAACTTTTTCTTATGCCTTAGCTAAGAGCATTGTATTTAAACTTCTGCTATCAGGGGCATACTTATAATCTTTATATTTTACTACTAGAAAATTTTTTGTTTACTCTGTTTTACTACTAGAAAAATTCTGTTTACTTTGACATTCAGTGTATGTTCTATGTATGTAAGTGGCAGTGGGTACAAGTAGTACCTTTTACCGCGAGGCATTTAAACACCACTGGCACGGGATAGCCTTTCTTAGATGAGGGTGAATGGAGTCTCTCTGAGCCTTGGTTGGCAATCCATTTAGTGATGGTGTCACGATAAAAACACCCTTGATAGCCCTAGTGAAGCATCAAGAATCCAGCTATTGACAAGATTATGAACTACACCAATCAAAGTATTGAAGATAACGACGAAATGGGGCTGGAACTTCTTGTGAAGGCCCCACGTCCGCAGGGTGTCCCATTGTTCAGCAGGGTGGGCCCGGTCGCCATCATGCAACTGCTCGAAACTCTGAGGGAACAGCTCTGAACCCCGCGGGTGGACTGCCCCAATTTATAAAGGAACGAGATCAAAATTTGTAATTGTAGAAACCGTTTTTTTCAGCAAAAAAAACACTGGACACTGAATCCACCGTCCCATCTTAACGAACTTGTGAAAAAATACAGAGGATCAGAATATCGATATCATTGCCATTCAAGAATGATCGTTTCTTCCATCCTGACACTGATATTGATTATCACAGGATCGAAGACTATCATCTTGTTACAGCCTCATGTGTGAAGAACTCTGCCAACTCATCTATAGGGGGTGTAGGCATTCTGCTTTCGCCAAAAGCGAAAAAAGAATTTATTGAGTGTAGTGAAGATATCATCAAGAGTCATTATTGCCGTATTTCAAAGGTAATCCTAGAACAACAGTCATATCTTGCTATAGTCCCCACAATGATAGTGATGATGAAGAAATAAACCAGTTTTTACAATATTCTACGTTCTTCTCTAGAGAATGTTCCAGCTCACAACTTTCTCTTAGTACTTGGGGACTACAACGCTAAGCTTAGAACAGATGATGCCAAATTCACTTTCTATACAGAAACCAACCGTAATGGCGATAATCTGCCTGACTTAATGGAGGAATTTAATCTGTATCCAGCTAACACTAAATTTATGAAGTGCAACAATCAACTATGGACCTTTGAGTATCCAAAAGGCAGCAGAGCCCAACTAGACTTCATACTGGTTTGTAAGAAGTGGCAGAATAGCATTAAGGACTGCCAAGCATACTCATCTTTCTCTTCCGTGGGATCTGACCATCGAATCATCTCTGCCACAGTTAAACTGAGTTTTAGAGTTTCAAGAGACCAACTATGATCCCATGAAGACTATTGACTGGAAAGCGGTCTACCTTGACAAGAATCTATCATCTCAGTATGCAGTGAATGTGTTTAACAGATTCCAAGAACTCTTTCACTACGACCCAGAGAACTCTCAGTTAGATTCAAGGAACATAGACCTGATCTATGGAAACTTGATTAAAGCCAACGAGGAGGTGGCTCTATCTACACTCCCCAAAAAACCAAAATCACGGAGAAGTCCAGTTAGTTCAGGCATCAAAATCTCAGAAGCTCGAGAAAATCTCAAGAAAACCTCATCGATGTACCACTGCCACCCTTCTCAGAGCAATAAGAAGTTAACAGCTGGAAAAAAATCCCTCGACTATGCTTATCTTGAAGCTGAAGAAGCTTATATAAATGGAAAAATAACTGATATTTCCCATCTTCATATCAACCAACAACACTCTGCAGCTTGGAAAACTATAAATGAACTCGTGGAAAGGGATCAAACCCTCCACCAACAATTAAAGGTGGCAGCCGTGAGCAACGGCTTGGTAATTGGCTTTTCATTTCAAAGACCTCCTTGGTAATCCCGCAAGTCTTTCTGATCACGTGTCCCTCCCAATAGTCCAAATTAGTAGTGCTTTTGAAACATATCAACAGGAGAGTTCACCATTGCAGAGTTGAAATGTGTTCTAATGAAGACAATGAACAAAGCTCTTGGTCCTGACAAGATTCCGTCATCTTGTGGAAGGACCCTATTTTTCACCAATTACTTTTGATCTGTGTAATTATGCAAAGGCCAGCCACGTTTCACCAACCATCTGGCTACGATCGCAAATCATCCCTATCCCCAAAAAAAAAGGATTTGACATTACCAACTAATTATCGCGGTATTTCGTGTTTCCCATAGCTGTGAAAAATCTATAACAAGCTTCTCCTAAATCGAATTGCAAGAAAGTTGAACCCATTCTACGCAAAAACCAAAATGGTTTCCATCCAGGTTGTTCCACCCTTGGACAAATCCTCACATTGCGTAGAATAATTGAGGAAATCACATTCTGCAACAAAACTGCAGCTCTTATCTTTGTAGACTTCAACAAAGCTTTCGACTCAGTCAACCAACCGAGACTGTTTGAAATTCTTAAACTCCTACGGCATACCAGTAGAAATCATTGAAGCAATCAAAGTATTGTACACCAACACACAGGCCACTGTCCTGACCCCAGATGGAGAAACAGAACCTTTTCTATATTCTGGCTGGCATTCTCCAAGGTGATACACTTGCACCTTTCCTTTTCATCATTGTAATAGACTACATCATGCGTATATCAGTGGATACAATCAAAGAAAATGGTCTGATGTATCAGCCTAGAAGAAGCTCACGTCATCCTGCACTTTACATCACTGATGCTGATTTTGCCGATGACATTGCACTGTTGTCTGACAACCCCATTAGTGCCCAAGCACTCCTTTCTTCTTGAATCAGCAGCTAACTGTGCAGGTCTACACCCAATGAAACTAAAACTGAGTCTATGCCACCAAACATTCGCAAAATCATGAGATGAAAACACATCTCAGTTTAGATGGATGTTATATACGAAGACTTAAGAAGAGTTCCTTAATCTCACACATCAAGAACTCTGAGAAAGACTTCAACATTAGAAAAGATATATGGACTGCTTGTAGAAAATGGATAAGATCTAAAATCCAATTTGCAAGTCAATTCAAAATCCAACTTTTCGGGCATTATTGAGCCAATCTTACTGAACTGGCTCTGAAATTTGTACTCTGGAGCAAAACAACATCTGACAATCGATGGATGTTAACCTTTTTAAGAAGAGGATAAAACTCATGGCAAAAACCATTGAACCCTAAGGAATGATATTTTAGACTATGACGGATAGGGAATACTGGAGAGGTGTAGTGAGTTCAATCTCGGCTGAGGCCGCAAGATGATGATGATGTGATCCTTTGTCCAGGCAGAGTCTGTCAATCGATCACGCAAGTTAACCTTTTTCAGATAGGATGAAACGCGGAAAGATCCCTATAAGATTTTTAGGTCAATTGACAGATAGGGAATACTGAGAGGTGTAGTGAAAATTGGTTCACTGTGATGATGAAACAATGTTTAGAATGTTATCAGTCTATCATTTGTCCAGATGTCTTGAAATATCAGGCTTTCAAACCTGGTCTGGTGCTAATGGATAATGTATGGGATTTAGTGATTCTTGATAAAACCCAGTATAAAAAACCTTACTTATATTATCGGTCCTGAAATGTATGAATCTCGGCCAGAGTCGCTTCCCCATGTTAATTAATAGGATTAAAAATGATTATCCCCAACAAAATTTTATTTATCGCCGGTTACTCAAACTGACATCGTAAAAACAAAATCCCTTTTGCTTTTTTAAATGTCAAATATTTTTAGAAGAATTTGTATTCTTTTATCTTTTAAATTTCCTCTTTGGCAAAAACAAAACCTAGAAATTCATGGGTAGTAAACATTAGAAATATTATTTTGAATTCTTCTTGAATTGAAATTTCTTTTGTAACCATTTTATGCTTGAAAAGTATTTTTCCTCGGACATCTCGTTGGTTTCTGTAACAGAAACTTCTCCAAGTCTGTGGGTTCCGGCTTCACTTATCAAGGGGCATGATTCTTAGATGCGTACCCATTTTTTTTAGTTTAAGACCCTATTTTCTGAATAATAAATTGGGGAGAGGAAATATCTCTTCAAAAATCCAGTTAACTCAGACCACCTGCAGTTTAAAAATATCCAGACAAGTATGCAGCATCTTGGGGGGTGTTAACAAGAACACGGACATTTAACATCCAAATTTTCACAAATGAATTTATATTTAAATGAAACCGGTTACTTTAACTGACATCGTATGTTTTTGTTTTTTTATTGGCTTGAAAAAATTAGTTCAGAAGAGATGATAAAACTAAAAAAGAATATAAAATCATCAACAACCTTATAATTGGGACAGCATTTTCGTCAAACTTGAAACCAAAAAACGACTGACTTGCTTTAAAAACAAGTTCGGTCTTCTGCTTTTGAGTTCTGAGAATGCGAAGAAATACTAATTTAAACCATTGGTGAGAATTAATTTTTGTAATTAATTTTGTCACTAAAATTTAATCTGAAATTTAAGAATTCTTGTCTGTTTATTTCAAGAAAAATTATCTCAGTGCTACAAAGAACTTTTTTTTTTTAAATAAATATTTCTTAACGACAGGATTTATTATAAATGTATGTTTTAAGATTTTGCCGCATGATCGGGTCATATTGATGTTTGTTATCCCCAAACATTTCTATAATGAGACACAATGTCTTGACAAGTTAAAATCAACATTTCTTTAAAAGTATTTAGCTGAATTCTTCTGTAGGTTCAACTTTCATTTCAGCAATAGACGGTTGTTGGCATTTGTGCTTTAGCCTTTATATTTAAGCATCCTCACAAGAATAAGTTGGTGAATGAAGTGGATTTTTAGATAACCTTTTACTTTGATCCATTCATTTGACAACATTTCAAACTAGATATATGTAAGGGACAACATTCATCATGATAATTAGTCTTTTGGTAGCGGCAAAATTGCTGAAAATTAAATTTAATGACGAAAATTAATTTTTCATGGGCATGATAGACTATTTCAGGTTTACAAAATACATTTTTTTGAGACATTTTAAAAAATTTTTTTGGTAATTTTTTTTTTCCAAAAAAAATATATTACTGTTTAACTTTAATTTAGTATTAAAAATGTATTGATGATTTTTCTAATTTTATTAAACAAAGCCCAGTTAGTCATTAACTATTTCCCCATTAATTGGTACCCATCTGTATACCCTGTCATCAAATAAAAAATGGGAAAACAAGAGTAACCATAGCCATGTTTGTAATCTTGGTAATATGATCAAGAACTATACTTTTGTTTATATTTATTTTCAGGATTAACTAAACGGTGACCCTGCGATAAAATTGATTAGACTGATGAATTTTTATTTAAAATTGTTGCAATTGCAAAATACGGTGTTTTATTTTCAACTATCTTCCGAATTATTTTTATTAAAAATTAGAGGAAAGAATAGAAAATGTTTAAATTATGAGTAAAGAGATAATGCCAGTGGGCCTGAATAGTGAAAGGAAAAAATAAACTGAGTTCCAATACAAAAAAATATTGAAAAAAGAAAATAAAATGTTTTTTTGTTTTTTTTATTCAACTTCATTGTTTTTTCAGTATTAACTCTTTAAAATAATTTAAACATTTTTGTTATTATTTTTGTTTTTAATGTTTTCAATTAGGATGCTGAAATTTTGTGGACGGAGCTTGAGATTAAAAAGGAAATTTTTATAATTAAAATTGAGACATTAAAATGTACTTCTATACTCAGAATCAGGAAGAAGCAGTTTGAATTAATTTGTACCTTTAAAGATAAAAAATGTGTGTACCTCTTTTCAATGTATAAGACTTTACAAGGTAATGGGGAGGAAGGGAAAATTAGAGGAAACAACTAATGGCATCCATACAAAATGGAACCGATAATAAAAAATAAAACTGTTTTTTTAACTCTGATTCAAATTAATAGAAAGTGGTGGAGAAGCCATGATGGTCCACGTTATTAAACGACACGTTATTATAAAATGATTAATATAAGAATTAGGATATATTTGATTTGTTATATATGGCAAAATGACAAAAGATAATAAGAGCTACCTAGACAAGAAAAGGGGAGTTTGTAGCCATGGTTGGGGAAGCATCCTTTCAAAAAGTAGCTGCACATAGGAAGAAGATGTCTGAAAGGAACTTTCGAAATAATGGAATACAAAGGAATTCTTCTGATGAGCCCCAGTAATATGAATCTGATTTTAGCTTTAAATAATTAATTTTTTTTTGTCTTGAATAAACATCGTGTATTTTTCAAGGAAATAATGATAAATCAGAGAGAGGCTTGTGACATTTCATCTGGAGGAAATTATTTTAAGAACTTTAACCACAATGCCAACAAGGCTGAGTCAGTTATGTTTTTGAAGTCTAACCGACTGTTCGGTTCAATTGATAACTCCACGGATGGGAGATATGTCAGGAGGAGGCTATTTTTGGTCGGAGGCTCCTTCGGGGAGGTAAACCGGCCCTGGGTTTATACAGGTTCATTAGGTATTTTTTGAGTATCACAAGGAACTTGTTTGCCCAACATTAAAAAAAGCTTTGTGATTTATGACATTTGTGTATTTACTGAAATCGTTTTATGTCCCATGCGTGATTAACGTTTAGGGAAATGTATTTTTCCCGCATTTATTGTTATTCTTTATGCAGAAAAACGAACTGGCTATAAACCCCATCTGCCCTCCTATTTAGCCTGGGAAAAGAAGAGAGGATTGATTGACAATTCTTAAGGGTATTAGCACATAGTGAATGCAATACATTTTTGGTTGGAGGCTATTTTAAACCATAGTTGAGGTTTTCAATCTCTCTGTCCTGAGCCATAGCTATCCATTGGTCCAAAGAGCCTCATAGGTACAAAGGTGTATTATAGTGAATGGCAAACTAACAAATACCTGGGAAACATAAATAACATCAGTGTTTGGGGTAATTTCAGATTTTCAAGGAGGGATCATCTCAGAAAATTGCGTCTCTGTCCTTGGACTTTATGTCAAGGACTTTATCAGAAAAGATTCAGAAGATGCTGTGGTCCATACAACAGCAGGACAATTTTCAGAAGCAGCTCCACTCTATGAAGAAATCTCTTCCAAATGAAGCATGACATGGGAGAGGACCTGGCCAAGAATGGCATGTACTCAATTCCTTGCAGTTATGGCAGAGAATAAAAAGCAGAAATAAAAGTAAGGCTGGAGGAACATCGAAAAAGCTATAGAAAGAAGTGAAACAATGAAGCTGGGCATGGCTGGTCATGGATAGAGAGAAAGGGGTAGTCATCAGACCCTGTGAAATGGTGGAAATACTGAACAAGGAAGAATGCTCGAGAGTTAGATATCTGGAAGGATCAGCTATAAGGACCTCCTTAGCAGACCCTGCATAGAAATAAATATATGGTAGACAAATGACAGCAAATAGACCCAGCAGCCATCAAAACATGGATACACGGTCTGTCCTTCTATTTACACCAAGCTGGGGGTGGGGGAGATTGTCCTCTGGGCCAATTTCCCCAGTGGATTATTCGCGGTTTGGAATTTGGATTCAACTGAATTCAACTCGTCTCTCTGATTTGCTCAATCCGATTCTGAATTAGCATGGTGTGACGTAGCTGTAAAAGTCCTTTTCTGGTGGAAATTTTAAAAAGCATCAATGCGAAAATTTTTGACAACATTCTTCGGATTTAATTAAAAAATTAAAAGAAAAACCATGATAATCAGTCAAACTAACCTTCAAAAAGTAAATGCAGCAAATGATTGTTGTTAAACATTTCCTTGAATCCTGGCTTGAGCACTTACATTCAGAGTGTTTAGCAAGGATGATTTCTCATGAATTTTTACAACTGATTTAGTGAGTTTGATCCTCACTGATGCCCCTATTTCTTTTTGGCCTTGTGCCACATCTAACCACGCTTAAAAATTTTATCGTCCTTGAATTTTGGACTTTTAAAATCTATTTCCACCATTAATATTTTTTACTTTTCCTTCTCAGTAACAGCTTGCATCTTAGAGTCTTTATTGTCTTGCTTGGGATGAAATGATTAAAAAATATATTTGCCATGGAAATAGCAACAGAATAGTGATAGATTTGCAATATTGTGTCAGTGGGAAAGGGGCTGTAGACTCAAAAATGAGTCTTCCTGCTTACATTAAAATAAATACCAAATGATCACCTGTTGAAACCCTAGTTACTTTTATCCTATATCTATCATTTAGATCGGCTTTGTCACAATCACCATTTTAGTTATCTTTGTCATAATCCTTATTACCCTCGACTTTTGTCGTAATCCTTATTACCCTCGACTTTTGTTGTAATCCTTATTACCCTCGACTTTTGTCGTAATCCTTATTACTCTCGACTTTTGTTGTAATCCTTATTACTCTTAACTTTGTCATCCTTATGCTTTATCCTTTGTCACTTTGCTTTATCATCTTTGACACAAAAATGCTTTATCCTGACTTTTTCATCATAATATACACAAATGTCTTTTAACATAATTTTTGTTATTATTCCGTCTTTGTCATAATCATCATTATTATTCCGTCTTTTGTCATAATCATCATTATTATTCCGTCTTTGTCATAATCATCATTATTATTCCGTCTTTGTCATAATCATCATTATTATTCCGTCTTTGTCATAATCATCATTATTATTCCGTCTTTGTCATAATCATCATTATTATTCCGTCTTTGTCATAATCGACTTTCACTTTTGATACAATGTACTCTACCAATCTTGACCTGTCTTTTTCATTCCATCATTGTCATAACCATTTGTCATAATTTTGTGCTATCTATTGCCATCATATTCAATCTATTTTTGTTACAAGTCTTGTCTTGTCTATTGAAGGATATTTGCCTTTCTTTCTCTATTGTTTAGAGAAAATTATTTCATAGAAATATTTGCTCTCATTAATTGTATAATATTTCTACATCTCACACTTTAAGATATTTGTAAGAAATAATACCTATAGCCTTTGAGGATTGGAACATCTTTTTGGTTCCTCTTATCAGTATTGTAAATTGTAAACATTAGGCCAATTACACATTCCCAATTGATTTTCATTCTTTTTATATATTGCTCATGACATAAACTGGCATTTTTTTTTTGTAATCTAATTGAGCAAAGTCAATTTCTGTTAAATAAAAAATTAAATATACTTTTTTTATCACTTGGAATTCTCAACAGAATACATATCTTGCCCAATTAGATTGGTTTACATTCACTCTTTTTAAGCAATATTTTTCAATTTTACTTGCATGAGATCAACTACAATAGCAAAATTGATGTTTTACCAATGGAAAAAAATGAAGTTCATTGAATCACAACCATAGATCAAGTGATTATAGTAATGTTGAAATTAACTGTTTCCATACAGGAAACATTTGGCATTCATTGACCCAACAGTTGATCTAACTTGAAAATTATAAATTATTTTCTTAAAACAGACATTAGACTTCAAGTCCAGTAAACCTTATAGCTCTTTCTAATACTGATGGGAGTTTTCTTCAAAACTTTTTGTTTCTAGTAGTGTCAAAAAGTAACATTTTGATTTTATTAATATTTTTCTTTCTTGTTACATGTACTATCCATTTTTGTTGTTGTTACTGTTAGAAGTGTTCAAGTGATGTTTTTTTTAGTAATGCTCCTATTATTTTTTTATTGATTTTATAGAGCCAGTCTATAGCATCTAATGAAGGATTGTATATTTAAGATTTACAGGATTACATTGTCATTTGAAGCCATTTTTTAACTATTGGTCTGTATGGATAACAAAAATTAAGGTAGAGACGCTTTTATTTTATTTTATTTTTTTTTTTAATTGGTTTCTCCATGTGCAAGGCAGTAAAGCCAGTACATCCAGTAAGACACAAGGAGTTACTGAGTGTGGAAGAATTAAGAACAGAAACATTAATAATAAAACAGTAAGAGAAAAGAGTAATCAAGAGGACAGTAGATAGCAATTGATATTGCATTTAAATTTTTAGCTTCAAATATCTCTCTACTTAAGAGTTTTGTGCATGATTATGTCAACATGTTTCTTGAAAGAAATTTTCCACCTCTAATCTCTGCTTATATTATCCCGACATTATTCTATATTATGATGTGCACAATCTCTTTGAATTGCATGGGAGGGGTAGTGGGCATTATCTGATGTCACTAAAGTCCAGTTATTAGTACTCTTGACCAGAACCTATAATAAAAGGCATATTATTTCCACTTCAGTTGTTTGCAGCTCGCTTGATAAAATAATGATCCATTACTGCTGTTATCTACTCCCGTTGTGGTATTAAGTTGTCATTACAATCTCAATGCATTATTATTACAATCTCAATAAATGCATGGTTATTATAATCAACGCATTATTATTATAATCTCAATGTATTATTATTGGCTAACAATGCATTATTATTACAATCTCAATGCATTATTATTACAATCTCAATGCATTATTATTACAATCTCAATGCATTATTATTACAATCTCAATGCATTATTATTACAATCTCAATGCATTATTATTACAATCTCAATGCATTATTATTCACTATTCTTTTATTTTTTTTACATTCATTTTTGGATTTTTGAAGTGCTTGTCACCTTCAGTTAATGTTATGGTTCAGTGTCTTTCATTTCTTCTTAATCTTTATGATATACAAAACATAACAAGGTTATCTAAAAACTGTTTGCATTAGACTGACCATTAAAAACCTGGGCAGTTTTATTTACTTTGTACCATGTCACATTTATATATTCAGGTCAATGTTTTCACAATAAAATTAGTATTGACCAATCCTTGTTGATAAAATTTTTTAGGATATATTTGTATGAGCAATATATCATATTTGTTTCAGTTTACAATATCTGTTTTTATTAAAATATTGGTAACTTGTCTTGGAGGTTTTATGTTTCATTATGCAAGCAAAATGCAATATAAATATTTATTAAGCCAAGAAATATTTATGAAAAACTCTCATATAACAGAATGAATTATTATTTTATTATTTTGCATATTAATATGTGCTTCTTGACATTCTATAACATTCATCAGTCTTTCAAGCATTGATTTTGTTGACTTTACAACTATTTTAACTTTATGATTCTTTTAAAGGTCATAACAAGGTAACCATCTACTAATTATTATGGTTATTACTCCTCCTACAACCTTTCTGAAACATACCAACAATTCTGTTATAGGTATTTTGATTTTAATCAAATTTTTGTTGCATTTATTAATAATATTTTGGTGGTCATGCACAAATCGACAAAGCAGTGACAAGTTATCTTCTGCCATCATGGTAGGAAGCACACCATGCTGACCTCTATTTTACCCCTTGTATCTTAGTGGCATTACTGTCTTGTTTGTGGTAAATTTGATTTTAAAAAAGCAAAAGCACAGATGATTCCATATTTTTATCCACAATGATGCTGTCCAATTACTTCACTGGAGGCAAACAAAATCCAGAAAGCATTGAAATCCACATTAACTTGTGTGATGTATTTAACTATTACTATATTTGTTGCCATTTTTATTTTGTTTCCTACCATTTCTAGAGAAGACAAAAAATTTTCACTTATAGATTGTAGTGTGAATGTGCTTGAGTGATTAGAGCATTAGCATTCTAAACACGAGACTCAGGTTCAAATCTCACCATGATCAATTAGTCAAAGAGGTGACTTCATCATATCAGCTTTGGGAGATAGTCACAGCATGCAACATCATTGCAGTGTATCTGGAAACCATACCATGACCTAAACCTTGTGAAGTTTGGTGGCCAAAACTGATCTGAAGCTGTTGATGTAGTCCTACATCTACAACTCTGATGCAAAATTGGAACTTGCAAACAGTTTTCTTGGTTGTGAAGTTTTGCAAATTGGCAACTTGCAATGCAGTTGGTGGGCTTGAAACATTTTTGTCCCTGATAAGGCAACCATTGTTGTTAGAAATGTATTTTCCTTTGCTGAGAGATCATGTTGATGTTGCTTCATTGCAACTAAGTGACTGTCCAGATTTACAATTCTTACAATGAAAAAACTTGTCTGCTTGATTTTGTGGTCTTGTGAGCGAAACTGGGCTATACAAAACTGATCAG
>CAHIKZ030001513.1:2372500-2405658 GCA_903632075.3 Acanthosepion pharaonis | reverse complement strand
ACGTATTTCTGAATAATGAAACTCATTTCTAAATACTGAGTACTTGGAGTGGAACTCATTTCTAAATAATGAGTACATGAAATGAACTCCTTTCCACATAATAAGTACTTGAATTTGAACTCATTTCCGGATAATGAGTACTTGAATTGAAACTCATCTCTGAATAATGAGTACTTGAAGTGGACCTTATTTCTGAATAATGAGTACTTGAGGTGCAACTCATTTCTGACTATTGAGTACTTTCAGTGGAAATCATTTCTAAATAATGAGTACTTTAGATGTATCTAATTTCTAAACAAGTACTACATGAGGTGGAACTGATTTCTACATAATGAGTACATTGGGTGGAACTCTCCTTAAAAATAATGAGGACTTTCGATGTCACTCTTTTTGAATTCTAGCGTAGTCAATTGTAATTGTTTTCGCACTGTATAATGAATATTTTAGGTGGAACTTATTTCGAAATTCTAACTGCATTGCGTAGAACCCATTTGTAAATAATGAGTACTTTAGCTCGAACTAATTTCTACGTAATGAATACATTGAGTGGAACTCGTTTCAAAATAATGAATACTTTAGCTGTATTTCTGTCTGAATTCAAGCGTAGCCTAATCCATTTGGTCTCGCGCTGATGTCTTTGAGAAAGGCATGACTCATTTCTTCCCTACCTCCAGCAATGTGTTCAACAGACTGGGTTCTCTGGCCTTGGACGGCAACTAGTGTAGGAGAATTTAATTAAAAAAAAACAAAAAAAAACAAAAAAACAAAAACACAAAACAAAAAGCAGTGGGGATGTTAACGGAAATCATTCCACTATCTTTCCCCAATAGGTTATATCAATTCCCACATAATAAAGAAAAGGAAGGCGCGGAGAGCCTTGATCCAACATCCTGAAGTATTTGTGAGTCTGTTTACAACTAATTTCACAACTAATTTCAGTTGATAATAATAATAATAATAATAATAATAATAAAAGAACTTATTTAAAGGCGACGAAAGGCTATTGCACGATTGCTTCGTATTTATGGGAAACTAGCAGTAGAGCCCGGCGTTGCCCGGGGATGTAACAGTAAGAGATAGATTAAGTATCGACCATCGTAAAGACTGAAAAATAAAATTGACAAAGATTATTGTTTAAGGTTGACGGACACGCATGTCTTAATTAGTTTTTTTTTTCTTTTACGAATTGGTCAAACCCAAACTCAAACAAAAACATTGTTTTCAATTGTTATGAGTCTACCGATTGAATAGAATTTTATTATAAACAATTGTCTTGTAAATGGAATTTTTTAAAGCATTCTGAATGTAAAAAAAAGAAAAAAGTGTGCAAGACAATAAAAACACTACCTGCCAAAAAAAAAAAAGTGAAGTTTTGTTGAAATCGGTTGAAAATGTAGGAAATCCGATCCCATATATAAACGAACACACACACACACACACACACACACACACACACACACACACACACACACAACAAACAACCTGGGTTTTATAATAAGTATAACTCGATATGAGTTGTCCCCCTTTCATTCTCGTGACAGCGAAACCCTTTAATCGTGTTTTCAAATTGATCTCGTGCAAAAACAATTGTGTTTTTCCAATTTTTGGCGCTATCAGAAGCACCGCAAGGTAATTTTACGTAGTCCTGCGAAGTTTTGTTGAAATCGGTTGAAAAATTTATGAAATCCGATCCAATATATAAACGAACAGACATACACACACACACAACCTGGGTTTTATAATAAGTATGATATATTATAATTGTTTGCAAATTACATAATGGGAGACAAATTTGGAATTAGGAGTTAGATCCGCACCGGACTGAAAATGGTGTACTGCTGCTATACATGGGCAGGGGCTTTCTAGTCTTCATTTTCCAGTCTTGATAGAGTCCAAAAGCGTCTCCGTGTCCTTACGGGTGACAAATTATTTTCCACCCTACAACCACTTTCCCACAGACGAAAAGTCGTGAGCCTCTCAATGCTCTATCGCTATTTCTATCGAAAGTGTTCAGACAAACTTAATTTCACGACTAACAACCGCTATACTAAGCACATTGTAGCGAACCATTTCCTTCGTATTCCATTGGTGGGATGTAAGTTCCAGCTTCTTTACACGAACCGCTGCTCGAGACTCCCAAGAGGATGCTTCCCACATCACTACAATCGTAACCTGTTCATGTATAGGATTATCTGTTATCTTGCCCACCTATCCGCATAAACTGTACCTCTTACTCTGTGATCGTCTACCCTGAGTGGCTCTCTGGCCTTGTACTGAATGAACATCATTGTAAAAGAGAATATGTGAAAATGCTTTTTTTACGAAGAAAAACATCATAATTTCATGTTCATCAGCAAAAATAAAAAATGTCTTCATTTTCTTTTTCAATGTTGCTACGATTCTCTTTCCATATTTTTTTAAACAAACTCACAAATACACATGGTCAAAAATAAGCGATCATTATTATCGAAGCGAGCACGAACGCAGAAATAACACTATTATTAATGATTTGCGAATTAAACAGTAATTTGTCTTCTACCAGTTAAAGCAGTTTAACGGTATTGCTCTGATAAAAGCCACGCTACGACGAGCCGTTTTTGCTGTGTTAAGCTAACAAATAAACTAGCACACCCACACAGAGAATCGAAAGATTATAATATAGATTATTATTACTGCGTGTAAATGTAGTAGTCGACATAATATGATTCTTCGTTGTAGCCATGCTATTGTTCGTTGTAATTATCTCCCCCCCCCCTAATTTCCATACCAATCTGTTGTCGTTTCTTATGAAGGCAAACGCATCTAATATGAATGCTAATATTAACGAAATCAGCTTAGGAAATGAAAGAAGCAGCTTGTCGAACGCTAAGGTAATTTACTACTTGCCTCAAAAGCATTGGAACTGATTTTAAGAGGCAGTGTTTGGACTGGATGGTCGTTCGAGTATTGGCTAACTACTGAAATAAACATCGTCTTTAGAAAACAAGCCACAAATCTATTTTTTTCTGAATTTTATCGTAAATATCCGTATCCATAACTTTATTTTTACATAGAAATATAGACATTAAACTAAAGCTAACTGCTTAAAAACGGTATTTAATGGGTAAAAATGTTTCCGCGTTAATAGGAATCTTTATCAACCAATTAAATATATATATATATATATATATATAAAAATAAACGTTTATTATTCTTCAAATTTTTCCTGATATAGCGAGTCATTTTTTAGAGTAAAATTTTGGGTTATTATATAATAAAACTGTTTAAATTAACTGAAAAATTACAAGCAACTGTTTAACATTTAAATATCTATTCGTTGTAACAGTTTAAAAATCTGTTATTATTATTAACAAATCAAAATACTAGTTATATTCTGTAGCAAATAGCTTGGCTATTCAATATTTCATAAACCGTAGTGAATGAAAGCAACATATGTTTAAGATGTAAATACAAACGTTTTATTTTGAAAGAAGAATAAAAAGAAAACAATAAAGAAGCAAGCTTTATTTTCTCTCTGATGAAACGAAATGTTTATTATATGAGCAATTTTACTATCCCTTGATTGCACTGTCACAGTAGCATCACTCGCAATCGTTTGCAGATGATACAATGCGAAGGTTGCGGTGGTCGTCATAGTTGTAGTGGTTGGAATAGCGGTGGGAGGATGATGATATGATAGAAGAGGCGGTATCAAAACTGATCAATATTTATCATCGTTATCATGATCAGCGTTGTCGTTATTAGCAGGGGTTTTGTACGGAGGTTAAATCCGTCGCCACCATTGCCAGCCTCATTATCATTTTCTAGGCTCCTGCTGGTGCTGCATGTCAAATTATAAACCAATCAAAACGCGAAGAGCGTGGTACGCAGTTTTCATTCATCGTTCCCTGCAGTCGAGAAAGCGGCTGTGTGTAAACCGCCTGCGTAAAAATCTACAAACTACCAACACACGCAAAACAATACAGGCGTATAAACAGTAGGCATTCTTACACATCAACTCAAAACATAGACACATTTAGAGACAGAGAGGAAAAAAGATACATATATTTATATATAGTGAGAGAGAGAGAGAGAAAGGGATAGATAAAAGGATAAAGAGACTAGTTTTGGTAAATAGAGAATTTCTCATTGTCTACTGCACACATATACGCACCTATTCAAACGTAAAAAGAGAGAAGAATAGATACACACAGAAAGGGAGGGAGTGAGTGAGTGAGAGAGAGAGAGAGAGAAAGAGAAAGAGAGAAGGAGAAGTTTGAACAGAATACACGAAAGGATTTTACATATATTCTTATACAGAGACACGCCCTTTCACTTACTCTCTCTCGTATATGAACTGAAAGATTTCGCTTGTTGAATTTGTACGTTTTTGCCAGATCAACGTATCGTCTGCTCCCGCTGACTCGACGTGATCTTGTGTTACGTCTCGTTCGATAACGTACACTGGTCAGGACAACTAAAGCCGAAACGGACGTCCCCTGAAGATAAAGCTGTAGAAAGAGAAAGGACGTAAGTTTGTTTTTTTTTGCTTCTAATAATAATAATAATAATTTTCATTGTTTTGTTTTTTTTTTATTCTAGATTTTTCTTTTCCAGAAATTGGTAGATGTTTCTTTTAAAAAATATGACAAAGAAATTACAGATGCATTTAATTTGGTTTCGTTTTGTTAAGTTTGGGAATTCAGTCGATTGTATATTTTTGTTCTCGATGATATATATATATATATATATATATATATATATATATATATATATATATATATATATATATATATAAAAAACGGGAATCTATATATTATATTTAAAGACGAAAACATGGACTGACAATCTGACAATTAGAATTTCAAATGAACAACCAAAACATACAGGTTTTAAAAAGAACAGCCTCCGTCCCATAACCATTGTTCCAGCTGTACAGAGATTTCGTACTGCGAATGGAACAACTATTATGGGACAGAAATAGTATTTCTAAATAAGGCAAATCTACACATATGTATACATGGCTGTGTGCGCATATGGGCACACACACACACACACACACACACACACACACACACATATATATGTGTGTGTGTATATATGTGTGTGTATCTGTGTTTATATATATATACACATATATATATATATATATATATATATATATATATATATATATATATATATATATATATATATATATATATATATATATATATATATATATATATATATATATATATTAAACAAGGCTGTCATATTCCCTCGCATGTTAAACGGCAGTTAAAAAGCCCCAAAAACATTTGTTTTGCAGGTTGACCATACACACATACATATATATATATATATATATATATATATATATATATATATATATATATATGTGTGTGTGTGTGTGTGTGTGTGTGTGTGTGTGTGTGTACAAAACAAGGTCGCTGAAATTTTGTAAACCCAACGAAGATGCGATTACTCAAATTAATTTTTTTTTTTTTGGGGGGCAAGTTTGGACCGCAAACTTTCATTAAAACATTATATATATATATATATATATATATATATATATATATATATATATATATATATATATATATATATGAACACAAATGTTGATATACACGAAGAATTATACATCTTAGAAACTTTAAAATAGATAATTCTTCTATTGCATTGTCAAAAGCAAGGTTCATTTTAAGGATTCGGGTATTGTCAGATGAAAAGAAACGTAGAAAGTGTTTTTTATGACGAAAGACATTTATACAGGCCGGCTATAATCGATCAGTATATATTAAAAAAAAAACAAGCAATTTTAACTTTAAAAAAATAAAAAGAAAAGAAAACTCAAAATAAAATTATTATTATTCTTTTTCTTATATTTGAAAAACTGGTTTAGGTGACGAAGGACAAAGTCAAGAGAAGTGGCGACAAAAAGACTTGCTTGTTTAGAAGAAAAAGAAAAGGTTTTCTGAAGTAGCCAGCTCAACATCAACTCACAAGAAACACCAGTGAGTTGTACCAGAGATGAATCGAGTACTGAAAAGGGTCTCCATTGTATTACTTCTGTGTTTAGTTTCCATATGGGCGCTTCCCGTCAAGAAGGCGAACACGAAAGGTAAGGCGAAACTTTACCGTATATTACATTCTGTGTTGTCTGTTGTTGAAAACTGAACCCATCACGTTTACTATGTTAGGCTGGAAATATTACGCATCACAATTTTAAGCCAATCCTTCTTTAATTTCATTTTACTTTTAAAGAATTAATAGCGTTAAATATCTCCATTTAATTTCGATGCAAGTTAATTTTAACGCTTCCAAAAAGAAACTGCTCTATTTTATTCGTTTGAAATATGTTCTTTCTTTTTGCCTTCCATCATCATGGGTGATGCTAAACCCCCATTTCAGATCCATTGCGCCTTTTCTGGCGGGTTAACGTTTTAACGACATGGTGTGGAAAGTCTATATTGAATCAATTGCTAAGTCTTGCTGTTAGGAAAGTTGGTTCACTGTGTGGTGCTACGCAGTCTTTCTCTTCAGAATCTATCTTACACATTTATTCGTTCATTCATTGAATATTGCTGTCACATCTGGTATGGCGCTTCTGCTATCGATTTAGATATTTTAAATAAACCTGGAACGCTATTGCTCCTTAACAGGCATCTCGGCTTCAGTCACTTTCTCACCGACGTAAGGTAGCTTCCAGTTTGCCTTTTCTATAAATATTTTAATAGTATTTGTTCTAATCAGCTTTGGTAGATAGACTTTAAGAATTTAAGAGCAATACTAGATTGACGGTTAGGTCTCATCGTTTTACATTTGAAATGGCGGAAGACATAACCGCAAGTTCTATGTTAACAGTTTCTTCTTTCGCACTTCTCGCTTGTGGAACTCTGTTCCGCCCTTTTGCTTTCCAGTCAAGTTTGATCTTCAGAAATTTAAAAGCAACGTCAATCTTCTGTCTTCTTAATTCCAATTCTTTTATTGCTCTCTCTCTCTCTCTCTCATTAATAGTGTTTTCTTTTTTTCATATTTTCGCCCACTCCGTAACCCCTTGTGTCTTACTTGATTTATTGCCTCCCTCGAGATGAAATCATTTAAAAAAAGTCATTTGTAATCAGTCTTCTATGTGCATTGAATTTTCAAGACGTGGTTGGTCGCAGCTCTTCACGACTTTCTATTCTTTGTAGTTCATAGTAGTTTTTTGTCTTTTTACTATTCTTTCTACACACTTTTATGGCACCCTTTTACACAGGCTTGTTATATATATATATATATATATATATATATATATAAATTAACTGATTTAAAATATGTTTTTTTTCGCTACACAGCTTCCATTTTTGAAACATGGTTAGAACTGTGTAACGAAAAAAACATTTTAAATCAGTTAATTTATAATATTAATGCTCTGTAAATTTAGATTGAGCACTATTTTGTAAAAATAAAAATATCTATAAGAACACCGGATTATATATCTTACTGTTCTTTCTTTATATATATATATATATATATATATATATATATATATATATATATATATATATATATGTGTGTGTGTGTGTGTGTGTGTGTGTGTGTTACTTGCTGTTTTCCTTTTCCGTATTCAATATGCCCTGAGTGTCAAATTCTCCAAACATTCGTTCTTCATTAATGTGTTTCGGAAATTTCACATATCTCTTTATGATTCAAAGTATAAACTCCTTTTTTTCATTTATATTGTTCGGACTGTTGTCTTCATCTTTGTTGTCATCTTCACGACGTTTCGGCCGTTGTACACGCCGGCCTTCTTCAGGTGATTGAGATTTCGTAGCTCTTTACGACTGCCTATTCTTTATAACTCTAAGCAGTTTTACTCTTTTTTTTTTTTTTTTTTTTTTATTCCTCTCACTCGCTTTTCGACCGTCCTTTTACACAAGTGGACGAAATAAAGGGCTCGATTCGAAATTCCAATCATCGGAAGAAGGCTGGAGCGTACCACGGCCGAAATGACAACAAAGATAAGGACAAGAGTCCAAACAATGTAAATAGTGTAAATAGTTACAAGACCTCATTTCAAAAATATAGACTGTGAATATGGCAATAAAGATGAAGACAACAGTCCGAACAATGTAAATAGTGTAAATAGTTACAATGCCTCATCTCTGAAATAGAGACAGATGTTGAAGGTGAATATGGCAATAAAGACGAGGACAACAGTCCAAACAATATAAATAGTGTAAATAGTTATAATACCTCATCTCAGAAATATAGACAGGTCGTTTATTTGTTTCTACGAGATATAAAACATCTTTGCTTACGTGTTCTGTAGAAAGACATCTCTGTGGTCTGAAGTTTCATTTTCACTTGTGTGGAAAATTTCCAGCCTTCATTGCCATTCTGAAGGATTGACGTTAGAAGAAGTACTCGTACTAGACTAATGCTTAAAGAGACACAAAATCTATTTGAAGGCGAACCAAATTTTTTTCTGTTTTTTTTTTTCTGAGATAAAATTATTTTTTAACCGATCGTTTATTTTATTTTTCTTATTTGTTTATTGTTCAAATTATATTTTGATAAAAATTAAACATTTAAAAAAAAATTTGTAGCCGATATGCCAATGTATGAATTATTGATCGTCACTGTAGCTGGCTATCATCAAGAGTCAGCAAGCATTTAGATGGGTTTTTTTCTGATCTAATTACTGTTATTTTTATTTGAATTTATTTTTTTTTTTTTTGTATTTTTCTTTTTTGTGAGAATGTTTTGCTTATTTTCACGGTGTTTTCGTTCTAAAACACTTTATTAATTTGGCGGCTCTCTGAGCCCATTTTTTTTTTTTAAAAATATTTTCAGGGCAACCGTTCGGATACGTTCTTTACAATGGTACCTAGACTGTTTGAATTTAAGCACAATACTAGTTGAGCTAGCTGGATATAGACGTACTTTCTATGCAAACTGTTTCTTATCTCGTTCGTGGAACTCCCTTCTGGCTTCACGCTTTCCAACTAACATTAATCTGCAAAAATTTAAATGCAATCTACTGTCCTAATTCTTCTACACCCTGTGACCCCTTACGTGCTAGGGGTTGTAATGCTTTGCTTGGTGTGATACCGTTCTAAAAAAACAAAAAAAAACAAAAAATCAAGAAACATATTTAAGCTTAAATTATAGTTGATTCGTAGATATTCGATCGATTTCCTTCGTACATATAAATTTAACTGATAGATTTACGACACTTTCTTTTTTTTTTATTCATTTCGTTTTTAAATATCTGTATGACTTCAATATTCCTCTTCTTCGATGTGCTGTGACCTTCAGGGCGTTGACGATCATGGCTCTCCTCAACTTCTTTTCCTTTGTAGCTCTTAACCCATTAACTGACATTTTTTTTAATGCACATTTTTGGCGCAGACGGGTGTCTTAGGAGATTATTCATTCCTTATGGTTAATTTCAGTAGTTACCATTGTCGTTTTTATAGAAACTAGAACATACATATATATGTGTATAAAACACCAAAAAATAATATTGATTAAAAATAATGAAAAATAGTCGTTATTTTTCTACACGTGAAATGTAAAATTACGACAGAAAATGTCTTCTTACGACGAATAATAAAAACTTTAAAGGCTAAGTGTTGTAAAATATATACCTCTGCAAATGAAATGTATGTGAACAATTCAATGCAAATACAAGGAATAACATGTAGTGAGTTTAATTTTAACAGATCCCCAAATGAGGCTTATGGCAGGTAAGGGGTTAAGTAAAGCCTATATTATGGAATCTATATGAATAAATGTAAAATTGGAGTTCGTTCTTTCTTTCTTTCTTTTTTCTCTTTTTCTCTCTTTTCTCTTTCTCTCTTTTCTTTCTCTCTCTCTTTCTTTCTTTCTTTCTTTCTTTTCTTATTCATTTACCTTCTCCTTTATTTCTTATTTATTTCCTCTTTTCTTTTCGCCCTCACTTCCTCTTTCTTCTTTTTTCTTTCTTTTCTTTCTTTCTTTCTTTCTTTCTTTCTTATTCCATTACCTTCTTTTATTTCCCTCTTTTTTACTGTTCCCCACCTTCCATTCTTTCTTTCTTTCTTTCTTTCTTTCTTTTCTTTCTTTTCTTTCTTTCTTTCTTTTCTTTTTCTTATTCCATTACCTTCTCTTTTATTTCCTCTTTTTCTGTTCCCACCTTCCATTCTTTCTTTCTTTCTTTCTTTCTTTCTTTCTTTCTTTCTTTCTTTCTTTCTTTCTTTCTTTCTTTCTTATTCCATTACCTTCTCCTTTATTTCTTATTTATTTCCTTTTTTTCCTGTTCTTCCATTTCCTCTTTCTTTCTTTCTTTCTTTCTTTCTTTTCTTTCTTTCTTTCTTTCTTTTCTTTCTTATTCCATTACCTTCTCCTTTATTTCTTATTTATTTCCTCTTTTTCCTGTTCACCCCCCCCCCTTCCGTTCCTCTTTCTTTCTTTCTTTCTTTCTTCTTTCTTTCTTTCTTTCTTTCTTTCTTTCTTATTCCATTTTCTCTTTATTTCTTTTTTACTGTTTCCCCTTCCATTCTTCTTTCTTTCTTTTTTCTTTCTTTCTTTTTTCTTTCTTTCTTTCTTTCTTATTCCATTACCTTCTCCTTTATTTCTTATTTATTTCCTCTTTTTCCTGTGCACCACACTCCATTTCTTTCTTTCTTTCTTTCTTTCTTTCTTTCTTTCTTTCTTTCTTTCTTTCTTATTCCATTACCTTCTCTTTATTTCCTCTTTTCCTGTTCCCCACCTTCCATTCTTTCTTTTTTCTTTCTTTTTTCTTCCTTTTTTCTTTTTTCTTTCTTTCTTTCTTTCTTATTCCATTACCTTCTCTTTATTTCCTCTTTTTTCCTGTTCCCCCACCTTCCTTTCTTTCTTTTTTTCTTTCTTTCTTTCTTTCTTTTCTTTCTTTCTTATTCCATTACCTTCTCCTTTATTTCTTATTTATTTCCTTTTTCCTGTTCACCCCTTCCATTCCTCTTTCTTTCTTTCTTTTCTTTCTTTCTTTCTTTCTTTCTTTCTTATTCCATTTCTCTTTATTTCCTCTTTTTCCTGTTCCCCCACCTTCCATTCTTTCTTTCTTTCTTTCTTTCTTTCTTTCTTTCTTTCTTTCTTTCTTTCTTTCTTTCTTATTCCATTACCTTCTCTTTATTTCCTCTTTTTCCTGTTCCCCACCTTCCATTCTTTCTTTCTTTCTTTCTTTCTTTCTTTCTTTCTTTCTTTCTTTCTTTCTTTCCTGTTCACCACCTTCTATTCTTTCTATTCATGAAATGTAAAATTACGACAGAAAATGTCTTCTTACTGCGAATAATAAAAACTTTAAAGGCTAAGTGTTGTAAAATATATACCTCTGCAAATGTATGTAAGCAATTCAATGTAAATACAAGGAATAATATGTAGTGAGTGTAATTTTAACAGATCTCCAAATGAGTCTCATGGCAGGTAAGGGGTTAATATATTTTGTCTTTTTTATCTCTCCTAAACCCATTCATTTGCTCAAACTCGCTAGGTGGGTTATGAATTTTTTCCTCTGTTTCGCTTGCCTTCAATCCGTCCTGTGAGTATCTAATTTTCGAAGCCCTCTTTCCTCATTATTTGCCCTAGAAATTTCAACTGCCTCTTCCTGATGTTAATTATATTTTCTCCAAAACCTCGTCATTGTCCATCTCTTCATTCCATGATATCCCAGATAGCATGCAAAAAAATCGATAGCTGCATTCGTCACAAGTGGGGAAAATTTAAATCTGCATGGCACTTTACTCCAATTGGCTCATTCGCTTGCTTAAACTCAACGTTGATTCTGATTCCGCAGAACTGGGTTGGGTGTGAAAAAAGTATTTATTGTTAACATTCTTTTTTCATTCGGTTTTTCCAGTTGCGAGTCCTTTTTTAAAGTTGATCGTTTTGTGTTCATTTTGTTTAGTTCTTTTTTCGTAACAGATTTAATGTTTAGTATAGAGCTTAGAAAAAATTCGCAGTGTGAGATAGACAAGAAGGAAGGCATGTAGCAACATCAGCACGGCAAAGGGCACTCCTTTAAAAGGCAAGGAAGGGCAAAAATATTTTAAGTCAAGTGATAGCGATTGCTGTATGAGTCGTACGATTTTTGAATCAAGCACGGGCGACGCCGGGCCATGCTGCTAGTTAGTACTTAAAAAATGGCATAGGCTAACTGTACTTGTACCTAGTATAACTCCAAGGTACTGTGATATTAAATTTAAATAAGGGAAAATTATGTGGCTAATGCGTACCTAGTTATCGTAGACTGGGATGGCATATACCTACACTAACGCCATAATATTGTAATATAAAATGTACAGGGTGGTCCGAAAGTCTTGTCACCCCTCCCAGCAAAAGGTAAAGAGAAGAACAAGTAATTCAAAGCACATGTACTGGATTCAGTTTATTCACTTTCATATGTCGCAGGTCGGGAAGGTCTGTATGAACACAATCATTTTCGTGTCAGCCATCTGAAATAGAAAATTATATTATATAAGGACGAGAAGAAAACATTGAGTCAATTGCTTCGTCCACCGCAAGGAAAGTTGGCTACCTGTGCCGCGCCAGGAAAATTTTCTCCCCGGAATCGATCTTTCAGATCTACAAATCAGTAATTCGACCTTGCATGGAGTATTGCTGCCATATATGGTCTGGTGCTCCTTTTGTTTGCCTCGAGGTTCTTGATAAGATCCAGAGGCGTATAATTGGCCCTATTCTGGCATCTCGTCTACAGTCGCTCTCTCACAGACCCTTCTCCTCATCCTTTCCTCTATCACTCCTATCTGATCTTGCTCCAAATTTTCTGTAACCCCTTGCGTCCTAGTGGCTTCCCGCCTTGCTAGGGATGAAACGCTTTAAAAAAAAAAAAAAAAAAAAAAAGCGACTCATACAGTTGTATAGAGTGGTCCGAAAGTCTTGTCGCCCCTTACAGTTGTATATAGTGGTCCGAAAGTCTTGTCGCCCCTTACAGTTGTATATAGTGGTCCGAAAGTCTTGTCACCCTCACCAAAATCTGAAATCGAAAATTATTGTCGGTGTGACAAGACTTTCGGACCACACACTACATTGTGGGTGTGTTTAAACGTGAAGTTTAAGTATCTAGTCGGCTAGTGTTTACGAAGATGTCATAGCGAAGCTGTATTAAATCCACAGTACTTTAATATTCAATGTTAATTGGTTGGGGTGTCTTATATGCTATGAAGTATGGCATATCAATTTTTTTGAGGCAGTGTAATGGACAGCTACTCACGATGAAAAACCGGAGAGCCGAGTTCGAATTCCAGTCGAGTTCATTGCATTCACTTACGCGCAAATACCCTTGGGAAAGGTATATCCGTCTCGTCTAAATAGTAGGACTTGTATCTGTGAAAATTATTGTTATTCTCAAGAAATATTAATGAAATATTTACTCATAGAAATAAAATATTACTCTTTCGATCCAAAATAGCTTTAGGCTTTAAATAAGTCACAAACAACACCAAATTGAAACATCGGTTCCCGTACAAGCAACGTCGAGCCTGGTCAGTACCTGGATGGGTGACCGTTTGGCAATACCAGGTGTTGTAAGCTTGGATGTGCGGATGGTGTAATGGATAATGGCTGGGAAGTGTGAATCGGAGAGCCGAGTTCTCGTTGTGTTCGTTGTATTCGCTTACGCGCAAATAACCTTGGGAAAGGTATGAGTACACCTCTACTCCCCTCAGCTATGGATTAATTAGTAAGACTTGTATCTCTAAACCATTAAACCCCACCAGAACAAAATTCTTAAAATCTAAAAATATTTTCTGGCTTTAAATAACCTGCAAAGGGTTGATAAGCTGAAGAAAACGAATCAATAAAAAATCACAAAGGGCTGACAAACCGTAAAAAAAAAAACAAAAAAAAACGAATCTTTATATAATACTTGCAGTAGAGCCCGGCGTTGCCCGGGGATGTAACAGTAAGAGATAGATCAAGTATCGACCATCATAAAGACTGAAAAATAAAATTGACAAAGATTATTGTTTAAGGTTGACGGACACGCATGTCGTAATTAGTTTTCAATCGTTATGAGTCTATTGATTGAATAGAATTTTATTATAAACAATTGTCTTGTAAATGGAATTTTTAAAGCATTCTGAATGTAAAAATAAAGAAAAAAAAGTGTAAAGACAATAAGAAACACTACCTGCCAAAAAAAAAAATGAAGTTTTGTTGAAATCGGTTGAAAAATGTAGGAAATCCGATCCAATACACACACACACACACACACACACACACACACACACACACACACACACAATCTGCGTTTTATAATAGGTAAGATTATGAGCTAAATTCTACTCTTAGCATAATTAAGTCAAATATGTTTCTTTTCGTAGCTGTGTGACTGGCTTCGCTTTTACATTTGTGATTAATCGTATTTTCTTTTTTTCTTTTTTTTTTTTAACTGATCGAATGTTTTTTTTTGTGTTTATCTTTCAGCTTCATAATTTGGATGTTTTTTTTTTCGTTGTTTCTTTATGCCAAACATGGCGTTTTAAAACTACTATACCATAACTCTAAAGAATAGCAGGTGCTTTGTGTTTGGTCAGGTTGAGCATTCACCTAGGATACCCAGGAGATGTGGGCGTCTCTTTTCTTGCCATACGATAAGAGCGAAAGGCTTTATTTTCATATACAGAAGAAACTGGCTATTATAATCAAGGATAATGTTATCAACCGGTTATTATTATCGAAATCGTTCGATTCCAAACACTTTATTTAAAACGGATTAAGGATTATCCGCTTATTATGATAAAAATTCCGGGTATCATTTTTTTTATGATCTAAATTTATTTATAACAATAAATGTGAATTGTTGATATTTGGATAAACTTTGATTACTGCTATCAGCCGTTAATTTCTAATTTGAAAGACCATACCCCGAAAACTATCACAATAAGAGGCTTCCTATTAATATTGAAATTATGGGCAGAGATGGATGCAAACATTTTTGCCGTTTTTAATTTTTTCGTATCTATTAAATCACAATGTTTTTTTTTTCTTCGATTCATTCAGTGGTATTATATTTCAGGAAAAGTGTGAACTCCCTAAAACTGTATCTTTAATATTCAACGGAAATGCGGCATTAGATTATTTTGTTATTTTTAATCATTTTATACCCCAAGCAAAGGTGGGAATGCCACCAGTACGCCGGGGGGCAGGGATACAGGGGAGGAAAGTGAAAGAAAAAACTGAGTATAGGCGTGGGGAGGATTGAGGAAAGGATAAAAGATGAACGGGATTCAAAACGACAGGAGATGGCGATTGACGTTGCATTTAAATTTTGTGAATCATTTCACCTCAAGCAAGGCGAGAATGCCGCTAGTACGCAGAGGGTTACAGAGAGTGAAAATGAGAGAGAAGACTGAGTATAAGAAGGATTGAGGAAAGGAGAGAAAAAATGAACGGGATTCAAGAAGACAGAATATGGCGATTGGCGTTGCATTTAAAGTTTTGAAGCTTGTAGTTATCAGAGAAGCGGATAAACGGAAGGGAGTTCCACTGTCGGGAAGTGCAAGAAAAGAAACTGTTAGAGCCGAAGTGGTGGTTGCATTTAACTATTTCAACAGTAAAATGGTGGGACCTAGAT
The DNA here is from genome assembly GCA_903632075.3 of Acanthosepion pharaonis. NCBI lineage: Eukaryota > Metazoa > Mollusca > Cephalopoda > Sepiida > Sepiidae > Acanthosepion > Acanthosepion pharaonis. The sequence continues at coordinate 2,390,093 of CAHIKZ030001513.1, read as the reverse complement.
GCCAATCTAGCAGCACACTTAAATTGATGCAGTCGGGGTACCAGGAAAAAGGTTTTGTTTGGGTTTTGTTCTGTTATTTATGATGGCGATATAAACGATACAAACTTATGATGACTGTACAAATGGTAGAAACTTATGATAACTGTACAAACTTATGATCACGGTAAAACTTAAGATTACGGTACAAATTTCTAATGACTGTATAGACGGTAGAAACATATGAAAACGGTACAAACTTATGATCACGGTACAAACTTATGATCACGGTAAAACTTATGATTACAGCACAAACTTATGATGACTTTATAAACGGTAGAAACCTTTGATAACATTACAAACTTATGATCATGGTACAAACTCACGATCACGCTAAAAACGGTACAAACTTATGATGACTGTACAAACGGTAGAATCTTATGATAACGTTACAAACTTATGATAATGGTACAAAATTATGATCACGGTGCAAATTTATGATGACGCTATAAACTTATGACAACGGTACGAACTTATGATCACGGTGCAAACTTATGATCACGGTACGAACTTATGATCACGGTGCAAACTTATGATCACGGTGCAAACTTATGATAACGGTACAAACTTATGATGACTTTAAAAACGGTAGAAACTTGTGATAACTGTACAAACTTATGATAATGGTAGAAAATTATGATCACGATGCAAACTTATGGTAACGTTACAAACTTATGATTACGGTACAAAATTATGATCACGGTGCAAACTTATGATCACGGTACAAACTTATGATAACGGCACAAACTTATGATCACGGTACAAACTTATGATCACGGTAGAAACGGTACAAACTTATGATGACTGTACAAACGGTAGGAACTTATGATAACGTTACAAACTCATGATAACGGTACAAAATTATGATTACGGTGCAAACTTATGATGACGGTACAAACTGTACAAAATTATGATGACTGTAAAACGGTAGAAGCTTTTGAAACGGTTGATAACATTACAAACTCATGATAACGATGCAAACTTACGATCACGGTACAAACTTATGAACACGGTACAAACTTATGATCACGGTACAAACTTATGATCACGGTAGAAACTGTACAAACTTATGATCACGCAACAAACAATGAGATTCGAGTCGATCTAATGTCTTTAGATTTATCTCCAGCAATATGTTTTTTTGTTGTATATCCTTCACTTATTATGACGTTGGCAATGACGTAGTAAGGTTTTATCGGCGTCTTAGGGCAAATACAATTTAGGCAACCCCACCGGATTTACCACTGGAAGGGTTTATTTAATGTTTTCTGAATGAATCAATTACCGGTTTATTCAGGACCCAAATAAATTCCCATTATCATCATCATAAATCTGTGACTCGTTGGATTTGATTTGTATACTTATAAGTTCGCTTAAATAATTTTCAAATCAGTTTAAATTTCCTGTCACCCCGTAATGTTATTTTTTTAATGTAACAGCTACAGTCCACCAGTGGTATACCTATATCTCAGAGTCCTGAAACTCATATAGAAAACCATTCATTTAGGGGAGGGGTAAGGTCTATGGTTTAAGAAACAGCCAGAAAATAAAACGAGATTTTATAGATTAATGACTTAACAACAGGTTGTTTCGTTGATTTATTTAGCGGCATATTAACTCCTTGTGGGTCATTTAATGCCGAAATTTTAATGTTCTTGGGAGCTCAGAAGAAATAAAAATATATGATATTCTGCTTTCACATACGAGAGATCACATTTGGTAAATGTGTCCGCTGAAATGCAACGGGAAAAGAGAACGAGGCAAGAAGTCGCGGAGTATTTATAGTGTAGGGAGAGCGCCGCCTAGTGAATAATTTGGACAATTAAGGAGGAATTAACTTCGACACCTTCCCGGCGTGGGTAAATCAACTGTTCGTTTTAACACCTAAGCCCCAAATGTATATATTTAATCTCCAAAATAAAAATAACGCTTAACTCACTTTAAATGAACAAAGGAAAGGGTATTAACACTCAAGCCAACAAGCCTGCCATTCTTTCGTCTCCGTTTCCTTCACACATTGTTTCTACTATATCTCCTTTCCCTTGTTATCATATATATATATATATATATATATATATATATATATATATATATAGAGAGAGAGAGAGAGAGAGAGAGAGAGAGAGAGAGAGAGCGATGGGTAAATTGTCGCCACATGATGCGATGGATAAAATGTCGCATATGGTGCGATGGATAAATTTGTCGCCATATGGCGCGATGGGTAAATTGTCGCCATATGGTGCGATGGATAAATTTGTCGCCATATGGCGCAACGAGTAAATTGTCGCTAATGGTGCGATGGGTAAATTGTCGCCATTATATATATAGGGTGCGATCGGTAAATTGTCGCCTATATATATATTTTGAACAAAAAGTAAATAAAAAAATTGTCGCCTATATATATATACAGAGAGAGAAAGAGAGAGATAGGTAGAGAGAAAGAGAAAGAGACAGATAGACAGACAGACTGACAGACACAATATTGCTATACATTACTTTCTCGATTATCCGTGCTTCGATGTTGCGGATTTTGATTATCTGGTCGGGAAATGAACATCGATGCCAACATTTTTCGATAGCTCATTGATTTTATTGAGCAGCGCTGAAAGATTCGTGCAAAAGAAGCAGAAAGAGATGAATGATTCAATGTAGACAGACCTAAGCGACACCAGCGTCTTGGTGAACCGCGCTGGAAAAAACACGTTAAAGAAGCCGGGGAGGATAATGATCTTGCCCATGTTGAAGTTCAGCAGTCCCCAATGCCCAATTTCAAACCCCAGAGCACTGATTATGTTTGACAAATCTCTGTTGGCTGTACCTTTAACTAAAAGCTACCCTTACAAATACATCTATTTTAATCCAGGTTTGGGCTTCTTTTTTTTAAATCATTTCACCGCAATCAAAGCGATAATGCCACTAAAACTAGCAGTGGTTTACCTACTTCACGCCGCTGGCGAGTATTGTATTTTGTTGATGTTATAAAGATTACCATTTCATTTCCAACCTCCATTTTGGTTATTCCTCATTAAGTAATCCTTTCTTGTTTACAACATTAGTAAAATCATTGCCAATGCATTTTCATAGTAAAATCATTTCCAATGCATTTTCATAGTAAAATCATTGCCAATGCATTTTCATAGTAAAATCATTGCCAATGCATTTTCATAGTAAAATCATTGCCAATGCATTTTCATAGTAAAATCATTGCCAATGCATTTTCATAGTAAAATCATTTGCAATGCATTTTCATAGTAAAATTATTTGCAATGTATTTTCATAGCAAAATCATTTCCAATGCATTTTCATAGTAAAATCATTTCCAATGCATTTTCATAGTAAAATCATTTCCAATGCATTTTCATAGCAAAATCATTTCCAATGTATTTTCATAGTAAAATCATTTCCAATGCATTTTCATAGCAAAATCATTGACAATGTATTTTCATAGTAAAATCATTACCAATGCATTTTCATAGTAAAATCATTTCCAATGCATTTTCATAGTAAAATCATTTCCAATGAATTTTCATAGCAAAATCATTGACAATGCATTTTCATCGTAAAATCATTTGAAATACATTTTCATAATAAAATTATTTGCAATCAAGTTTCATAGTTCTTATATACCATACCTATGAACACTAATTGATATATCCCAATCCTCATAAATATGTTGGACAGTATTATAAGTGTGGGTAATATGCTGTCTAAGTAGTCCACCATTAGCAGTGGTTTACCTACTTCACGCCGCTGGCGAGTATTGTATTTTGTTGATGTTATAAAGATTACCATTTCATTCCCAACCTCCGTTTTGGTTATTCCTCATTCAGTAACCCTTTCTAGGTTACAACAGATTATATATAAGAATATTTTTAAAGATTTTTATGGCATTTTAGCCAGTGATTATATAAAATATAAACGAGAAATTCATTTGGACGATTAATAATTTTCTTGGAAAATCGTTCAGTAAGCACTGGACTTTTTTTTTATCAGCACTAACAGTTTGGAGTTGAAATAAACGTCATCATTTTGAGTGTTTACCTTCATATCAAGGTAGCATAACCCTGCTTGACACTTTGACGCTACACGATCACTCCTCCCCTCGTCATCATCTCGGTCCGGTGCCATGCTAATATCGAGATAACTAGTTACGAAGAATCCACAAAAAATATCTGTTTGCATTTTTGTTTGATTTTTTTTTTAAACTGCATCGTCAGAAGCAGGAGAACCAAGACATGGCTGAAGGACAATTTCTGCGACCACATTAGAATCATAGCGGCATGTACAGTGCATCTGTAGCAGCAGCAGTGTATTTAGGGTAAGGTATCCTTCAGGAGACAATCCCTCCTGATGTTAACCATCCAATTCAGTGCTTCTCAACCTCAATTAGCACATGGACAATGTTTTCTTCAAAATATTTCAAATGGACCACTCCTACTTTTACTGTCAGGCTATTCAATTTTCACACTACTATACTCAATGAAAAGACGAAGTAGTCTATTTCTGAGATGAGGTATTATATACACTATTTACATTATTCGGACTATTGTCCTCATCTTTGTCGCCATATTTATCACAACGTTTTGGCCCTTTAGTATCTGTCTATATTTCTGAGATGAGGTATTATGTACACTATTTACATTATTCGGACTATTGTCCTCATCTTTGTCACCATATTTATCACAACGTTTTGGCCCTTTAGTATCTGTCTATATTTCTGAGATGAGGTATTATGTATATTATTTACATTATTCGGACTATTGTCCTCATCTTTGTCGCCATATTAATCACAACGTTTCGGCCGTTGTACGCTCCGGCCTTCTTCAGGTGGTTTGAATGCCGAACTGAACCCTTTATTTCGCTCACTGGGTTAGACTCTTCTAGTTCCACCTGCAACCTTTAACGGATGTCAGTTGTCAGTTATCTCCTGTTAATTTCTGTCTGAAAGTTTTCCACTGCCTTAACCGGGTATTGAACTCACAAATTGTGTGCCCTGTTATTGGATCTAACTAACGCCTTTATCCACTGTGCTATGTGTCCTTGAGGGCATCTGTGTATGACACAAAGCACAGTGGATAAAGGCGTTAGTTAGATGAATACCATACCATAGATTTATTATATACACTGCTGCTGCTACAGATGCACTGTACATTATGTGCCCCTACGATTCTAATCTGGTCGCAGAAATTGTCTGTCAGCCATGCCTGTGTTCTCCTGCAAAGAAGCGTTTGTTTTTCATTTGTGCCTAATTTTAGTGGCTGTATACCAGACTTACCTAAGTTTAATTGGAGACAGGCGGCAGCAAATGGTCCACGACCCGATACAAAATGGCTCACAACCCGGTACCAAATGGCCAACATCCCAGTACCAAATGGTCCACGACCCGGTAACAAATGGCCCACAATCCGGTACCAAATGGTCCACGGCCCGGTACCAAATATCTCACAGTCCGGTACCAAAGGGCCAAAATCCCTGTTCTAAATGGTCCACGACCCAGTAACAAATGGTCCAAGGCCCGGTACCAAATGGTCCACGATCCGGTACCAAATGGTCCACGGCCCGGTACTAAATGGCTCACAGCCCGGTACCAAATGGTCCACGACCCAGTACCAAATGGCCCACAGTCCTGTACCAAATGGTCCACGGCACGTACCAAATGGTCCACGGCCCAGTACCAAATGGCTCACAGCCCGGTACCAAATGGCCAACACCCCGGTACCAAATAGTCCACGACCCAGTAACAAATGGCCCACAATCCGGTACCAAATGGTCCACGGCCCGGTACCAAATGTCTCACAGTCCGGTACCAAATGGCCAACATCCCTGTTCTAAATGGTCCACGACCCTGTAACAAATGGTCCAAGGCCCGGTAACAAATGGATCACAGCCCGGTACCAAATTACCAACATCCCTGTACAAAATGGTCCACGACCAAGTACCAAATGGTCCAAGGCCCGGTTCCAAATGGTCCAAGGCCCGGTGGTTGGGACCATGTGCTTAGCCAATCCCTTTTTTTCTGCTTGCGGTCCGTGTTCGACCAAGATTTTGAATGATAATTTTGAAAGTAAGCATACTATTTTAATTTTGAAGATTGGTGCAACACAATCTTCCTACTTTTTTTGTACTAAGTATTTATTTTATAAATAAAAATTTTGTCTCAGATGTCGTATTTTAAAATAGAATCGTTGAATCATCTGACAGTCTTGTCCTTTGGAAGTCTTGACAATATGACACATTTCTCATGGCTATGGCTTCGTACACAAGATACAACATTAGCGTAATTGTTTTAAGCCTATTTGTATCATGAAACATCTTTAAGCTCATTTTATAAATGTATCTTTGTCATCATTTCTCTCCCCGGCTGTGGAAAATATCTCCATATGATGGATTAGATTGCATTTGGCCTTTATGGAGGCTCTATGAGGAGGAGACATGACGCTAAACAATGCATCGGAGTGATTAATTTTCACAACACTTATACGCTTACATCCACTTAAGTTCAATCACACACACACACACATACTCGCGTGCGCGCACACCCACTCTATTCCTGGGTATGACGATAAACTACATCCAGCGGCAAGGCCTCTGATTGGGAGATTGGTTTTGAGGAGTATGGAACAACCCCTTAATTTTCCCAGGTCTACCCGGACCCGGGGTAGTAGCACCTGTTAGGGTCTCGGCTATGGGCAAATAGTTTACCTCCAAACAATAGGAAAAAAAACATGATAGTATAACAATACATTTTTATAGTAAATATACCAGGAATATATTTTTAGATAAAATTACCAACAATATCTATTTATAACAAAATTATCAAAAATACATTTGTAAAGCAAAATGACCAATAATACATTTTAATACATTTTATAGTAGAATTGCCAACAATACATTTTATAGCAAAATGACCAACAACACGTTTTTTCTGTAGCTGAACGCATACAGTCACGTTCAAAACATATTTAGTTGAAGCCATAAAATTGTGTTCAAAATGTTTAGATTTCGGCATTAAATAACCCATAGAGGTGTTGATATGCCGCTAAACAAAATCAATCCACCAAAATCCATATATTTAAATTTCGGCATTAAATAACCATTTTGATAGGCCGCTAAACAAAATCAACCAACCACAATCCAAATATTTAGATTTTGGCACAAAATAACCCATAGAGGTGTTGATAGGCCGCTAAACAAAATCAACCAACCACAATCCAAATATATAAATTTCGGCATTAAATAACCCATAGTGGTGTTGATATGCCTCTAAACAAAAATCAACCAACCAACACACACACACACACACACACACACACACACACACACACACACACACAAAGTCACAAAGTCACACCATACAAAGGTGTAAAGGTATGTTTTTTTAATTCAATATCTTCCGTAAAAAAGATATATATAAAATCAGTTTGTTTTATTCAACCAAAAATCCAAGATATTTTTTTAATAAAAAAGGATTTTGTTTTGGGAGCGCAGCAACGCTGAGTTTGAAAATTTTTAAAAGTTCCAAAAACAATAACTCATTTCCAATAGCATTTTCTGATACAACAATACATATATTTTCGTTGTCCTCTTATTACTAAGAGAAAATCAACCAACATCTAATCTATACCTTTAAGATGTCTGTAGGAACAGACGAAAGCTTGGCATTAAAAAATAAGAACCAATAGAGGTGTTTATAGAAACAAGGATCTTTTCATTCAAACATTCGGAGGTTTTTGTATATTATTTGAATTGTTTCCATATATTTAGGATTTCTCACTCAAATTTGCCCATAATTCAATATATATATATATATATATATATATATATATATATATATATGGATAGATTCTGAGAAAAAAATGGATGTCACCACAGTGAACCTTTTTTTAAAGGCCTAAAATTATCTATAATCATTCAAAACCAAAAGTCCAAATATTTATTTTTGATTTGAAATTTTCGACACGGTCATTAATAAATTTAAATTTTATTTTGAACTTTTTTAAGTTTAAATGTATGTACAATCATAAAGTTTTATTTTTGCCCGAATAATTAGCAAATAATCATAAAATTAAATTCTTCAATTACACAAATGAGATCAACACATCCTCAGTCATGTTGGCATCACTAATTTCAGAAAGCCTGGCTTAATATGCATTGCAGAATGATGCAAAATTATAGACCAGATGTTAAATTTGCTCGAGTCGTCTGTATTCCTGTTGTAAATTATGAACATATGGCATATAATTGTTGAATTAAATTTTATGGACTTTTAAAAAAACCATTTCGACCCAAGCAAGGACGGAATGCCACTAATACGCAGGGGTTTACAGGGAGTGAAAGTGAGAGAAAAGACTGAGTATAGGGAGGATTAAGGAAAGGATTAAAGATTAACTGGATTCAAGAACATAGAGGATGGCGATTGACGTTGCATTTAAATTTCAGAGTAGCAAATAAACGGAGGAGGTACGGTTGAGTAATGGATAGTGGATCGTATTGAGCTGAGTTCGAATTCCAGTCAGATCCATTACATTTACTTACGTACTAACACTCTTGGGAAAGGAAAGACCTATTCTATATTCTATAGCCTTGGATGACTATAGGATATAGAATACCGCAGAAAGAAATGGCAACCTACTGCGGGAAAAAATCCCCCCCCCAATTAGCAGGACAGACCGGGTTCTATAGCCTTGGATGACAGCTTGTCTACCGCAGAAAGAAATGGCAACCTACTGCAGGAAAAAAATCTGTCTCGTCAGTCATGTATCGAAAGATACATGATTGGCTAAGCGTGTATCACGCATGGCACACAATTGACAGACCCGTGGGAAAGGTATGAATTCTCTTCTCACCTCCCCCACCTATGGGTAAATAGAGGGACAGACCGGGTTCTATAGCCTGGGATAGCAGTTTGTTACCGCAGAAAGAAATGACAACCTACTACAGGAAAAAATCTGCCTCGTCAGTCATGTATCGAAAGATACATGATCGCCTAAGCGCGTATCGCGCATAGCACATAACTGAAGTAAACGAAAAGAGATTTCCACATGCGGGAAGTGCGAGAAAAGAAACTTTTGAAGTAGAAGAGGCGGTTTTATTTAGCTATTTCAACAGTAAACTGGTGGGACCTAGATGCCAATCCAGTCGCACGCTTAAATCCGTGTAGTTGGGATACAGAGAAAAAAAAACTCGTCAGAGCATTTGCCTGAAAATATTTGTAGAAAAGACACGGAAGATTGTGTAAAACAACTATTCATTGACTCTTGAATGTTTATTGCCAAGTACCAAAAAGACCTTGATTTCTCCAATCCGACCAATTCTGATATTATTAACCTATTTACAGGGCTTAGCGAACTTGCTAATCCTTTTTGATAGAAACGAAAGGCCGAATATCGATCACAGAATCTTCCGCCAAGAAAAGTAATCCGTTGACGTGCTCAGCAAGCTCATCTCGCAGGCCAATTAGATCCATTTTCATCTCGCAACCTAAGAAGCCAGGTGCAAACGAATGTGAACTCCATCTTACAATCAGCCTAACGAGCCATATAATGAAACTTATCACCAGAAATCTGATTAGAATTATATTGGAAACAGGACAAGAACTGTGTGGGTTCTTTAAAGACATTTGAAGCAAGGAAGGTGACATTTATGCTCAGATATTATCAGCGACGGCAATACAAATGCAGGATGTGTACCTGTGTTTTATAGATTATTTAAAAGCGTTTCGTAAACTACATCACAAAGAACTATTGGAAAAGCTAGGTAAACTTGACATATTTAGGAAGGATTGATTGACTTTTGATGACTTATCAACCCACTGCAGGTTGTTTAAAGACAAAATAGACATAAGTCCGGTTTCAACTGGAGTCCAAAACGTAGACATAAGTCCGTTTTATACTAGCATAAAAAAATTAGACATACGTCCATTTTATACTAGAGTCCAAATGGTAGACATGAATCTGGTTTACACTGGAGTCAGAAAGGTAGACATAAGTCCGGTTTAGACTGGAGTCAGAAAGTTAGACATAAGTTCGGTTTAGACTGGAGTCAGAAAGGTAGACATAAGTCCGTTTTAAACTGGAGTCAGAAAGTTAGACATAAGTCCGTTTTACACTGGAGTCAGAAAGGTAGACATAAGTCCGTTTTACACTGGAGTCAGAAAGGTAGACATAAGTCCGTTTTATACTGGAGTCAGAAAGGTAGGCATAAATCCTGTTTACAATGGAGGCAAATAGGTGGACTCTCAGAGAGAGAGAGAGAGAGAGAGAGAAGGGGCTGGAGACAGGTAGGAGGAGAGAAGAAGAGGGGGAGAGAGCGAGATGGAGGGAGAGAGACAGAAAGATAGAAAGAATGGAAGGAGAGGGAGAGACAGATAGGGAAGGGAAGAGGGAAAGAAAGGGGCGGAGGGGAGAGATAGAGAGAGAGTGAGAGAGAGGAGGAAGAGAGACAGGTGAGGAGGAAGAGCGATAAAGAGAGGGAGGTAGGTGGAGATAGGGTGAGAGGTACAGAGGGAGAGAAAAAGAGAGAGAAAGAAAGAAAGGGAGAGATAGAGATAGAGGGAGAGGAGAGAGATACAAATAGGGAGGGAGAGAAATAGCGAGAGAGAGTGAGGGTGGGAGGGAGACAGAGTGAGATAGAGAAAGAGAGACGGTTAGGGAGGGAGGGATGGAATGAGATAGAGAAAGCGTGGTAGGAAGTAAAATACAAAGAATGAGTAAGATAGATAGATAGATAGATAGATAGATAGATAGATAGATAGATAGATAAAGAAAGGGAGAAGGAGGGAAGAAAAGAGCAAGGGAGAGAGAGAAGGATAGAAAAAGAGGGAGAGAGAGAAAGGAGGGGAGAAAATGAGGGAGAGAGAACGAGAGAGGAAAGAGGACGAAAGAGGGAGAGAGAGCGAGAGTGGGAAAGAGAGGGGGAGAGAGGTAGAGAGAGCGAGAGGGGAAAGAGAGGGGGAGAGAGAGAGAGAGGGAGAGAGAAGGAGAAAGAGAGGGATAGAGTGTGAGAGAGGGGAAAGAGAGGGGGAAAGAGCGAGAAAGGGAGAGAGAAGGAGAAAGAGAGGGATAGAGAGCGAGAGAGGGAAGAGAGGGGATGAGAGGGAGAGAGAGGGGGAGGGAGAGAGAGGGGGAGAAAGAGAGTGAGAGAGAGAGGAGGGAGAAAGAGAGAAGGACGAAGGATCAATAAATGAACAGAGTGGGAACGAGGATGAATATAAATGAGTATGTTCCCCCCCCCGTCACCTTCATAAGCTCAACTTATAAATTATACATAAGCCCAATGTCAACACGTTCATCCACTATTATAGATTAATAAGGTTACTGGAACATATGTTTAATATTGTCAAAATCAATCTCTCCACGGGCTCCATTTTCTTTTTCTTTCAAAGACCCAAACTTCATTTGAACGCTTCTTTCAATCTAAACATTCACCAACCGAGATTAGATTTCTTTCTTTCTTTCTTCTTTTTTTCTGGGACGCATTATGAGGAAAGATGATTTGGAAAGTTAACACTCACATGACGTATCGAAAAAACTGGAGTATAGGGGGAAACAAAGAGCAAATTACCAAAGTATCTATGTTAATTGTTGTAGTATACCTACAGACAATAATGGATATGTCTCCATTCGCATAAATACAGTAGTAAATACTGTATGTTGGTCTGCAGTCGGAGATTCGTCTCCAACTCTGCTGGTCGAACTTTCTGCCTCCGGGCAGAGAAACTCCCCAGACGAGGCTATGTCGAAGGTCAGAGTCTCGTCTCGGGAAACAGCTACCTGACTCCGTTTTATACGGAGTCTACGGGGAATATTTGGCCGACGCTAGCTCGGATACCCCACATTAAATTCGGCTTTGTGCCACATTTAGCCGCGTGGAGCAACTGGTAGATATCCTGCAGTTGATGATTCGTTGTGGAATTCACTTGACTCACTTCTAGCAGTTGACTACTGCGTCTACACACCGCTGGCGAATCTTATATGTGGTGTTCTTGTTCTAAGTATTATCGCTCATTATCAACCTTCGTGTGGTTATTCTATTTAGCAACCTTCCCTTGGTTACAACATTAATTAATCCTGGAAAATCTCTGCACGGATGAAGAGGAGACCTGTGGCGACAAAAATCTTGTTCTACAGAAGGATGCTGAGGATACCATGGACCGAACATGTGAGCAACGGTGAAGTTTTAGAGAAAATGGAAATAGGAAGAAACTTATATAGGAAGAGGGAGTTGAAAATTATAGAGCACAATATGAGGAAAGCGGGCTTGGAAAATCTGATACTCAAAAGGCAGATTGAAGAGCCAGATTAAAAGGACACATAAGCTACTTAGCTTGAGTAAATGGATGATGGAACAAGATTTGGGAGAAATAAGAGAAGATATAAAAGCTCTTAAGGACAGGAAATTGTGGAGAGCCATGATCCCCTACGTCCAGGGCACGTAGATGAAAAAAATGAACACAGTCAATATAAATATCTGTCATGACATGCCATATGGAACCAGCGGTTGGTGAGTAAGATTGAATGCTTTGTCTGTTTAACGGCATATCAACATCTTATGGGTCATTTAAAGCCTAAATTTTCTTGGGAGCTTTGAAGTAATAAAAATATGATATATGTCATTCTGCTTTCACATTTGAGTACATGGTAGATGATACTCAGCTTTGTGTGGACATAATTACTAGGGGATATGGATGTTTTCTCATATTTTGGACTACAGTTTGATTTCTTTAAGAAATTGTAGGATATTATATCGATTAATGTCATGGAAGAGTTCTTTCATGTAAACTGTTTGGTAGTATTTTAAACAGATTTTTTTAAGTAACTGCAATTTTGAGCACGTGCGTATTGTTGATAATTTTTTTATATAAAAATGTATTGCTGGTATTTTTGCTATAAAAATGCATTGTTATACGTTCATAATATATTTATCACAAAGTTTCGGCTAAATATGGCGAAAAGATGAGGACAATAGTCCGAATAGTGTAAATAATGTACATACATTGCATCTCAGGACAGATCAAAGGGCCGAAACGTTTATGGCGACAAAAATGAGGACAATATTTGATATAAATAGTGTATATAATACCTCATCTCAGAAATATAGACAAATACTAAAGGGCCGAAATGTTGTAATAAATATGGTGACAAAGATGAGGACAATAGTCCGAATAATGTAAATAGTGTACATAATACCTCATCTCAGAAATATAGACAGATACTATTGTAATAAATATGGTGACAAAGATGAGGACAACATTCCGAATAATGTAAATAGTGTACATAATACCTCATCTCAGAAATATAGACAGATACTAAAGGGCCATAAACGTTGTAATAAATAAATATGGCGAAAAAGATGAGGACAATAGTCCGAATAGTGTAAATAGTGTACATAATACCTCATCTCAGAAATATAGACAGATACTAAAGGGCCGAAACGTTGTAATAAATATGGCGACAAAAATGAGGACAATAGTCCGAATGATCCGAATATAGACAAATATAAATTGTAATAAATATGGTGACAAAGATATAATAATAAATAGTGTACCTCATCTCAGAAATATAGACAGATACTAAAGGGCCGAAACGTTGTAATAAATATGGTGACAAAGATGAGGACAACATTCCGAATAATGTAAATAGTGGAAATATAGACAGATTCTAAAGGGCCGAAACGTTGTAATAAATATGGCGACAAAAATGAGGACAATAGTCCGAATGATATAAATAGTGTATATAATACCTCATCTCAGAAATATAGACAAATACTAAAGGGCCGAAACGTTGTAATAAATATGGTGACAAAGATGAGGACAATAGTCCGAATAATGTAAATAGTGTACATAATACCTCATCTCAGAAATATAGACAGATACTAAAGGGCCGAAACGTTGTAATAAATATGGTGACAAAGATGAGGACAACATTCCGAATAATGTAAATAGTGTACATAATACCTCATCTCAGAAATATAGAGAGATACTGAAGCATCGGATAAATAGTTTCATAGTGTTTAATTCTTGTTTGGAGTGGGAATACTATTTGTACATCGATGGGACCCTAAAAGGTGCTACCATCCCAGATCAGGGTAAACCTTGGGGCAACATCAATTAAGAGGGGGTTCCGCGCCCCTCAAAACCTTCAATCTCCCGATCAGAGACCTTGCTGCCAGTTGTAGTTTATCGTCATACCCAGGACAATGATGAGCAAGACGCCAATCTTCTGTCATCTGTAATCACAATCCAACCGGATTAAACGAACTAACACAAATCTCCTTTGTAAATGATTAACCGCGATAACAAGTCCCTGTACACTAGACTCCACCATGAATATGCCCGTCTCCTTGGCAATCAAGCAGTATAGGTAGGTGTAGATAAAGTTGATTGGTAGTGGAGTGCGCCACGTGATAGGAATAGAGGTGGTTAGAGGGAAGTATAGACGCTTGCCATTTTTTTTAAAACACCGTTCTGGCTATATTTAGCGGTGCTTGAGTATTTTTGTATTGCTTGGAGCACGGTTTTGTATTGATCGAGGGTAATGGATAGTTTTTCACATTTATTAGCGAAGGCGGGATTCGGTATTTTCAGATATGGCGTAAGAAAAAAATAGATGTACCTCAGTGCACATGGGTCAGTGTGTGGGAAATTGTTACTTCGGAATAAAAGGATGAATGTGTATGTATTTGTGTGTATGTATGTGTGTGTGTGTGTATGTGCGTGTGCGTGAGAGAGAGAGAGAGAGAGAGAGAGTCTGATAGAGAAAGACTTAAAAGAAAGAGAGGGAGAGAAAGAGCAGATTTTTATCGATGTAAAAAATAAGAGGGATGCGAGAAAAGTTTACAACTCTCTCTCTCTCACACACACACACACACACACACACATATATATATATATATATATATATATATATATATATATAGCACAGATTGCAATATGAAAGAGGGTAGAAATCTTCCTTTTCTCCCTTAATCTATCTATCTATCTATCTATCTATCTATCTATCTATCTCAGTCTATTCATATCTATCTATCTATCTATCTATCTATCTATCTATCTATCTATCTATCTCAATCTATTCATATCTATCTATCTATCTATCTATCTATCTATCTCAGTCTATTCATATCTATCTATCTATCTCAATCTATTCATATCTATCTATCTATCTATCTATCTATCTATCTATCTATCTATCTCAGTCTATTCATATCTATCTATCTATCTATCTATCTATCTATCTATCTCAGTCTATTCATATCTATCTATCTATCTATCTATCTATCTATCTCAATCTATCTATCTATCTATCTATCTATCTATCTATCTATCTATCTCAGTCTATTCATGTCTATCTATCTATCTATCTATCTATCTATCTATCTATCTATCTCAGTCTATTCATATCTATCTATCTATCTATCTATCTATCTATCTATCTATCTATCTATCTATCTATCTATCTCAGTCTATTCATATCTATCTATCTATCTCTGTCTGCCTGAGAATGTTTTACAGTTCCAAACGCTGCTATATGTTCCCATGCCTCCTTGAATAAAAGAAAGGTTTTCCTCTGTTTCATTCTCAACATATATTTTTATCTGCATTTTTTTGCAACTTCCCATTCTGCACAAATATCACCTGATGGCGAATCGAGCACATTTTAGTTTTAGTCGCTTCCATATGGTGTGCTGTTATTCGTGACCTCTTTCAGCGCGGACAAAAATGAATTCTCACTGACTTTAATTAAACAGAATCTCTTACGTTATTTTCAACGGAGGAGAAGACTGTGTAGCAGCAATATTTAAAATGGATTGGGTTTACCATTCTTTGAAAATAGTTATTCAATATTTTGGTATTGAACTGTAACGGCTAGTAGAAGCAGTGAAAACTTGAAGCAGCCTCTTGTATATATAAATAACAAAAATCAGGATTTTTGGTGAATAGGTTATTGGTACTTGGTCGGGCTTATAACGTTTCGGTACTATCTTGCATGTGTATGTCCACACTCACACACACACACTCACACACTCACATATATATGTATAGGGTGTTGCGAATGAAACCTGTGAATGTATATATATGTGGGTGTATGTGCGTGTGTGTGTGGGAGTGGGTAAGAGAGAGTGAAAGAGAGAGAGAGAAAGACTGTGAGGGAAAGGCAAAGATATAGACAGAGTGTTAAGGGCATATTGTGTTTTCATCGATGTGCAGGTAAGAGGTATGTGAAAAGTTTCCAGCGGACAGACAAACATATATATATATATATATATATATATATATATATATATATATATATATATATATATATATATATATAATTGCTGATACTCTGAAATGTGGACAGGTCCGCGCTCACAAATTCTGGAGTCGGGATGCTAAACATCAATCAGCTAAGTGACAAACTTTTACTTATATATTGTAATCTATGCTATATATATATATATATATGTGTGTGTGTGTGTGTGTGTGTGTGTGTGTGTGTGTGTGTGTGTGTGTGTGTGTGTGTGTTTGTGTACATGAATTACAATATGAAAGACGGTATAAGCATTCCTTTTCTCCCTCCCAGTCTCCTCATATCTATTTATCTCAGACATATATCTATCACTCTACAAATCACTCTCCAAAAATCAGGCTTTTTGTTGATGGGATATGGGTTCTTGGTTAGGCTTAGAACGTTTCAGTACTATTTTTTGTTTAACCATCCACAATTTGTAAGGACCCACAAGAACCCCTTCCTTCATAAATCCCGTAACCGGAAACATCTCGCTGTTAAAGAATCCCCCCCCCTACATCTAACATATGACACCCGGTAGCCCTCTTCATCCGTTGAGATCTGTTGTAATCCTCATCTGCTTGTTCCACGGTTGTGGCTGGTCGCTCTTCGACTTTGCAGCCAAGGGTGGCCTTGCCAGGAGTTTAGAATTCCCGACGGCATCGCTGTCAGAGTTATTGGACCAGGCAAGCCCTTCCATTACGGCAAGCAGCGAACATCAGAGGTAGACACATAGAAACACACACGCATAGACACACATATTTGACACTGGATATCGTAGTAAACAGTTCGTCATCAAATATTACGACAATAATAGAAATAAAAAAATAAATAAGAAAAGTATAAAACATCAAGAACATTTTTTTATTATTATTATTATTTGCACATTATAGATAAACTGTAATATTTATCTTCATTAGAGTTTATCTCAAATGTCTAAAACTAATTTTGGCGTAAAATTTAACATAGAAGGAAGTGTTGATAGCGTGAATTTGTTTAAGGAGGACCTCAACTTGCCAGTAAGTGACCCACACACTTGATTTCATGATCTTCCTCTGCCCCACAGAGGGAATGAGACATACAGAATCCAGTTATGAAACTACAACGGACAGACGCTGACTCTGCTATAATTTCGATCGGCGCCTTCTGTAGCATGTCCAGCAAGCGTAGCCCTCTTCATCCGCTTCTTCAGCCGTTGAGATCTGTTGTAATCATCATCCGCTTGTTCCACGGTTTTGGCTGGTCGCTTTTAGTTCTTCGTCTTCGACTTTGCAGCCAAGGGTGGCTCT
>CAHIKZ030001513.1:2357500-2362500 GCA_903632075.3 Acanthosepion pharaonis | reverse complement strand
CGTGTACTGAGTTGAATGATGAAGAGGGGATAACGATCTGGAAAGAAGGAGAAAGAGAGAGAGAGAGAGAGAGAGAGAGAGAGAGAGAGAGAGAGAGGGATGTAGGGAGAAGAAAATAGAAAAGAAAGAAAGAAAAACAAAAGAAAGCAAAGGATAAAATACAAAGAAAGGAAAAATATTAGGAAGGAAGGAAAAGAAAGAAAGTAACAGATAGAAAGAAAAAAGAAAAGAAAAGAAAAAGCTTTGTTGGGCGCGAGTCGGAGAAAGTAAAACGACAAATAGAAAAAGAGAAATAAAGGGAGAAGAAAATAGAAAAGAAAGAAAAACAAAAAAAAAGAAGAATGAAAAAAGGAGAGAGAATAAAGTCAAGTGAAGAAAGAAAGAAAGAAAGAAAGAAAGAAAGAAAAAGATTTTGGCCGCTGTGTGCATGACAAAAAATGAAAGTAGTCAAAGATAGAAAAACAAAAAAGATAAAGAAGTAAAAAAGAAAAGGAAAAAGAAAAAGAAAAAACAAATAGGAAAAATAAAAAACCCATAAATAATGAAAATATGAAAATAGAAAATAAAGAAAAAGAAAAAAAAACAGGAAGGAAAATCAAAGAAAGAAAGAAAGAAAGAAAGAAAGAAAGAAAGAAAGAAAGAAGGTGGGGATGAGGGAGGGGAAAACGAAGTCATAAAGAAATAAGGTAAGAAAAAAGAAAGCATGTAAAGAAAAAAGAAAGAAAGAAAAAAGAAAGAAAGAAAGAAAGAAAGAAGGTGGGATGAGGGAGGGGAAAACGAAGTCATAAAGAAATAAGGTAAGAAAAAAGAGAGCATGTAAAGAAAAAAAAAGAAAAAAAAAAAAAAAGAAAGAAAAAGAAAGAAAGAAAGAAAGAAGGTGGGATGAGGGAGGGGAAAACGAAGTCATAAAGAAATAAGGTAAGAAAAAAGAGAGCATGTAAAGAAAAAAGAAAGAAAGAAAAAAGAAAGAAAGAAAGAAAGAAAGAAAGAAAGAAAGAAAGAAAGAAATAAGGTGGGGATGAGGGAGGGGAAAATGAAGTCATAAAAAACAAAGTAAGAAAAAAGAGAGCATGCGAAGAAAGAAAGAAAGAAATAAAGTAAGAAAAGAAAAGAAAGAAAGAAAGAAAGAAAGAAAGAAAGAAAGAAAGAAAGAAAGAAAGAAAGAATTAAGGTAGGGATGATGGAGGGGAAAAGAAAGTCATAAAAAAATAAGAAAAGAAAAGAAAGAAAGAAAGAAAGAAAAGGAGGACAAAGAAAAGAAAATGTCGCGAAGCAAATGCTTAGGAAATGTAGTACGAACATTTGCCAGCACACTTTTAGAGTACTGTATAAACATGCATAAAGGGAGTATTTCGAAAGAAACGGTAGAAACTAGAAATATATAAATAAACACTCGAAAGGTCATGACTATAAATAATTCTAAGCACTAATTCTAAAAAAAAAAAATAACAAGGGAGAGCCGTTTCCTCTATTCCCTTACCACCCACCACCAGTTGCCATATACAGGAGCCCGCTGAAGGAGTAATGCCACTTGATCTGAAGACCGCCTGAGGTATGGAACTGACAGTCGCCATGAAGTGTAGATTCCTATATCGACGCTGCTTATATCTATATATTCTTCGGGTAAGCCGTTAAAAGAAAGAGATTCGGAAGCGGAGGTTAAAGCTTTTAAGATAATTGCATCATAAGAAGATGCAATTTTCTAAGATGAGGAGGGGGGGCGGCTCCACCCACGCGTATCTGCTTGAAGTAAATGTATTCAAATTCAGAGGTTATTTTATGCATAGATATCAGCGTGTGTGTGTGTGCGTGTGTGTATGTGTGTAGGTGTGGCTGTGCACGCTCTCGTGTGGTGTGTCTGTGTGTGTGTGTGTGTGCGTGAAAGTGCATATATGTGTCACTGCACGCGTACGGGTGATTGATTGGTTGTTTCTTTTTTTTTGTTTAGCGGTATATCAACATCTCTGTGGGTTATCTCCTCTACTCAGTTCTGTTTTTTCTTTGGGTGTAATAATCGTTCTAGTGATACAAGTCTTACTAATTAACCCATAGATGGGGGGAGAAGAGGTGGATTCATAGCTTCCCCAGGGGTATTCGCGCGTAAGAAGATATAACGAAGCCGACCGGAACTCGGCTCTTCGATTAGCAATACCGTGCCATTATCCATTACACCACCCACACATCCACGCTTACAGCACCCGATATTCCCACTTGGGTACTCATCTAGACACTGAGCAGTTGCTTAACATCGGGGATCGTACGGGAACCTGTGTGCCAACGTGATGCGGCCATAAGCATGAGACACGTGGAATATTATTAAAAAAAATGAGGCTGTTTCTTATTTTGAATAATATCCCATAGCACGGAATTGTTAATCAGCGAGCCGAGTTCCAATTCCGGTCGGGTTTGTTATAACCACTTGCGCACAAATACCCTCGGGAAAGGTAGGAATCCACCCCTTTTCTCCTCCAGTTATATATGTTTCCAAAGAATTGATGGATTTTATTTTGTAATCCGCCATTTATTACTTCAAACGTGATTTTTGGTTATCTTTTTCCATTTTTTTTTTTTTAATTTTTAATTTTTTTATAATCCTTATTTCGACTATCCGCCTGCGTTATACGAAAATTTATTAATAAAAAAAAAATATGTGCCTTCTGACAAGATTTGAACTTGCGATACCCTGTGCGGGAGAAATGATCGTCTGATCCGGTGTGTATTGACCACTCGGCCACGTAGGAGCTTCATAATTAAGGCAAATAGAACCTTGCTTGATGGTGTGACCTGTAAGTTGAAAGCTTAGATTACAAAATACGAATTTTGGTCATTTCTTTTTCTTTCTTTTTTTTTATCTATCGATCTATCTAGCTATCTATTCATCTCATTTCTCTCTCACTATCTTTCTATCTAAGGCTGTTCATATCTATCTATCTATCTATCTATCTATCTATCTATCTATCTATCTATCTGTCTTTTTTCTTTCTTTCTATCGATTAATCTAGCTATCTTTTTATCTCAGTCTTTCTCTCTCACTATCTATCTATCTATCTATCTATCTGAATCTTTTTCTTTCTTTCTTTCTTTCTATAAATCTATTTAGCTATGTATTTATCTCAGTCTTTCTCTCTCACTGTCTATCTAAGGCTGTTTATCTCTCTCTCTCTCTCTCTCTCTCTCTATCTATCTATCTATCTATCTATTTATCTATCTATCTCTCTTCGCAACAGAAATTACTTAAACTCCCACTTTTACCATTATCATTGTGATATAAATTCCATTTCTTACAACCGAATTTTGTCACCTGAGAAACATTATCCGCTAATAAAGTACACACACACACACACACAAACACACACACACACACACACACACACACACACACACGCGCGCTCACGCGCGCGCGCACGTAAGCACACATGCATGTACTCACGAAGATAAACACACACACAAATTGTATAGATATGTAGATAGAAAGAGAGAGAGGGAGAGAAAAAGTGTGTGTGTGGACATAGGAATCACCACTGCATGGTGACTGTCAGTTTTACGCCTTAATGGTACCTTTACATCAAGAACACTATGCAGTTTTTTTTTTATCTCTGTGTCCAGATTTTCCAGATCTATAAATATGTCTACTGACTCTTTCGTCTAAAATATAGCAAATTTTAAAAGTTAGAGAGAAAAGTTAAAAGTTAGATAGAGGTGATATAGGAATTAGCATACAGTGTTGATTCCTATGTTCGCACTTCATGTATTTATAATATATATATATATATCCTTTACCTGACCAGGATATATACGTCGTAAGACCACGTGGATGCGTCCTCGTTCTTAGTTTTTCTTGGCTTCGTTGAAGATGGTTTCACTGGAAGAATTATCAGAAATTCTGTTTTTAATTGATTGTTGGAAGATGTGTGTATGTACGATGGTTTGTCTTTAGATTTTCTGTATAGTTGATACGAACATTTTTTGGTTGAAAATCTATTTGTTTTAGGTTAGATTTTATGCCTGTGTCTACGTGTGTGAGGAATAAAGAATAAAGCTTATAAAGGATGTTCCAATAACTAGGACCGATTTTAAATGTAAATTAAGTTTAAGCGTCTAATGATTTTTTCTTTTTTTTCTTTCAGATTTAACAACTTTGTTGACAATTTCAACCCTGGAAAGATTAACAATATGTTAAAAATTTATATCGAAGCCTATTAGGAAAATAGACTTTCAAACATAAATGCGCTTCGCAATTTTTTGGTCAACATAATCGACCCACCAAGAGTACAATTGGAAAACGATGTAACGTTGTTGTGGAGAGGTTCAATTCCTGCGCGCGATGTCGAATAGAGGGGTCTGGATTTTCAGCCACATTCTTGTGCAGCAATGTTTTCAGCTGAAAAGGTTAAACGAGCACGCAATGGTGTTTTCACATCTGCCATCGACCCAGTGTGTTTGAACTTAGGAACAATTTTTCCAATTGCACTCTTGAAACTTTAATACGTTGTTTGATTGTTAATCTTTCCATGGTTGAAATTGCCAAAGACTTAAGTTGTTAAATCTGAAAGAAAAAGAAAAAAATCATTATACGCTTAAACTTAATTCACATTTAAAATCGGTCCAAGTTATTGGAAGACCTTTATTACTGTTGTATTACATGGGAGAGTGTCTTCATTGGCACACTTTATGCTTTTTATATTTCTAATCACTGATTTGCTATTTTTATTTTTATTTTTATTTTCAGGCAAGGGAAATGTTTCCGCAAAATCAAAGGAACAATCCCCGGTGAGGCTCGACTTTCTATCATTCAAACTTGGCTGTTTAATAAATTTACGTCACATCTGTTTATGCCTGTTAATATCTATTTGTTCTTTATCCCATCTATCTATCTATCTATCTATCTATCTATCTATCTATCTATCTATCTATCTCAATGTGTTAATTTCTATCGAACCCAGTCTAATTATATCTATCTATCGATCTCAATTTGATAATATCTATCTATTTCTTTCTTT
>CAHIKZ030001513.1:2340000-2352500 GCA_903632075.3 Acanthosepion pharaonis | reverse complement strand
GCTAGGCTGGCATCTCGCTCTCACCCTTTCACCGTCGAAACTCTTAAATGTAGCCGTCTCTTCTACTCTAATTGCTTCATGTCTCGCACTTCTCGCCTGTGGAACTCCCTCCCCTTTTCCTATTTCCCTGATAGCTATAATCTCCAAGTATTCAAATGTAATGTCAATCGACGTCTCCAGATGCCTTGATCTATTCCCTATCCTTCTCTTCATCCTTTCCTCTATCATTCCTATTTGGTCTCACTCCAACTCCCTGTAACCCCTTGCGTGCTAGTGGCTTCCCGCTTTGCTTGAGGTGAAACGCTTAAAAAAAATGGTGTCCTCCTAAGCGGGGAATCAAACCCCGGCTGCTGAAACAAGAGCGCGGAATCCTAACTACTGAATCCCTAGAGGATGTTTTCTCTTCTGTGTCTATATTTCTGATATGACGTATTGTAACTATTTACACTATTTACATTGTTCGAGTTGCTTTCCTCGTCTTTATTGCTATGGCCGAGTGGATAAAAGCGCTGGTTGGATCCAATGACTCGACCCAAAGAGCTGTGAGTTCAATACCTGGCTACTGCAGAGGGGGAACAAAATCTTGGAGAGTTGAGTTAAAAGAAGATAACTGAGACTTCCGGAAGAGGCATGGCACGTGGAACTAGAATCTTCTCCGGAGGACGAAATGAAGTTCGAAATTCCAATCACCTGAAGAAGCTCGGAGCGCAACACGGCCGAAACGTCGTGAATATGACAACAAAGATGAGGACAACAGTCCGAACAATGTAAATAGTGTAACTATTCATCAAAAGTGTTCAATCTCTGGTCACAGAGGAAGTGTGCCATTGAGCGGAAGAGCCATAGTCACTCAGAGCAGCATCGGGCCTGAATGGTGGATGTGGAAGAATCTCAACACAGCCCATCTGTTTGAACTTCTCCTTAGTCAACCTGGCGGTGTGGAGTCTCGCATTGTTTTCCTGAGACAAACCCCGTCCTCGATTGATCAAAGCAGGATACCAAAAAATATCATCTGAAGAAGGCCGGAACGTACAACGGCCGAAACGTCGTGAATATGACAATAAAGATGAGAACAAAAGTCCTTACAATGTAAATAGGCAGTAATAGGGTCATTTAACTAATTCTAGTTCAGTTAAGTAGGCAACCTAATTACAAAGAAATAAGCCCATGCACAGCCAACTACAATGTTACGCTACGATTTCGATTCCCACTGGACGCTCCATAATCATGACCTTATGCCAGCCAAAAATGAAGGCAAAAAATATTTCCTTTTTTTCTTAGACTGCAATCTCTCCGATGGCTCCAGAGCAAGCAAAACAAAGTAACATTTCTTTTATTGGATTAATCAATCAGTGTAGTGATCATCTTGAAAATCGATCAGTATATTGATCGTTTTGAAAGTCGATCAGTGTATTGATCGTCCTGAAAGGCATACGTAAAGATCGCTTCAGCTCATGGATTGTTTATTGACGTTTCTCACGAAAAGAAGGATTTTTTTTTTAATTATTTGGGGGAAAAAGTCGCTTATTTTCAGGATGATATTGCAAAAATTGGTCATTTAAGAAGAAGGGCGTTTTCAGCATCATTATTCAAAATAATCGATTTTTTTTTCTATTTTTCGCAATTTCTCGCGAGATGTTCTCATCATAGATTATTTTTTGCCAATTTACATTACGTGACATCGATAATCACATCCTGATCCGCAACACTTTGTTACATATTTTTTCGCGTTTTGAGTAATTGGGGCTCAAAAGAACATGCTTCAGATATATATATATATATATATATATATATATATATATATATATATATATATATATATAAATGAAAAGAAAGAACAGTAAGATATATAATCCGGTGTTCTTATAGATATTTTTATTTTGACAAAATAGTGCTCAATGTAAATTTACAGAGCATTAATATTATAAATTGATTTATTTAAAATATGTTTTTTTTTTTTCGCTACACAGTTCTAACCATGTTTCAAAAAATGGAAGCTAAAAG
This sequence comes from Acanthosepion pharaonis, assembly GCA_903632075.3. Taxonomy (NCBI): domain Eukaryota; kingdom Metazoa; phylum Mollusca; class Cephalopoda; order Sepiida; family Sepiidae; genus Acanthosepion; species Acanthosepion pharaonis. Next base: position 2,350,496 of record CAHIKZ030001513.1, on the reverse strand, counting down.
CTACGAATTTAATTTTGTAATTAAATTAAAGACATTAGTTCCATTTCATCCTCAAGCGAATTTTGGAGTAACTTTTAAAATTACTGGGTTTTAAAGACACAGCTAAAATTATAATTCACGTTTCCAAGGTTACAGAGAAATCTACTTCAACTAGACAAAGGGGTGTTTGCGTGTTCATTATATCTGTATTTTGATGTATCAGTTATTAGTTACGTTTTGGTAGGGGTACGGATGTATTTTTCAATGAAAACTGACATCCGTTAAATGCATGTCGTCTGGATTTTTTTTAAAAAGATTTATTGTTAACGGCAAAAATTCTTACGGCATTTTTTTCTATTTGTATATTTAAAGATTTTTGGGGGTGTTTAGGATTCGTAGCTTTTAGCTTCCATTTTTGAAACATGGTTAGAACTGTGTAGCGAAAAAATCATTTTAAATAAATCAATTTATAATATATATATATATGTGTGTGTGTGTGTGTGTGTGTGTGTGTGTGTGTGTGTGTGTGTGTGTGTGAAAACATATAGAAAATAAGAAAGAAGTTGTTAGGTAAATAATCCGAAGTTCTTTAGTATTTTTGTTTTTATTTTTTAAAAAAAAACAGTGCTCAATACAAAAGTAGAGCCTAAATTATAATTATTTATTTAAAAATATGATTCCTTCGCTACATAAGAGTTCTCATGTTTCAAAAACAAGAGCTTAAACCTTCAATATAATTATTAGAATTAAATTGAATTAAAATAGCCAGATCTGTTTCATCTTCAAGCGAAATTTTAGGAATAATATTTATTCGTACAATAGTACAAAATGTGGCACAGAGCCAAAAAGGGGGTTGGGGAAAAGGACAGTCTTCTTCTGTCTTAATTTCTAAACTTAGCTAGTCACAAACACTGACTCAAACATACCAACAATAGTCCTATCACCAAAACAACACATTCTCTCCTACCTTTCTTACTACACCCACCATAATACCACAATGTCTCTATGAAATCCTAAATAGTCCCCATATGTACATTTCAAAGTCTGTAGGGGGAGGGGAATAAGAATAAGAATTAAAAAAAGACCCAATGATTATTTACAATATGAATTAATACTATATACAAGAAAACAAAACAAAATAAGGTTTTTAATAAAAAAAAAACCACAATCCCTAAATGTGGCAGAAACATTAGTTAACTGGACGAAATAATTGCGGGATTATAATGGTACAATGTAACCCGGATATAAGAGACCCGGATATAAGAGAAACCCGGATATAAGAGAGATTTTCTCTGGTCCCAAATTAGAGCCTGTGTTAATGTATATAAAATAGACCAAACCCGGATATAAGAGAGATTTTCTCTGGTCCCAAATTAGAGCCATTCATTCAACCCAAGCGCTCAAACAAAGATGCACTCATTCAGATACAACAACAAATACGAAAAACCCACACGCGAATCGGAAGTCATCCCGCATCTAACAGAGAAATCGAAATTTTAGGAATAGACTAATCTTGAAATTTACGCGTCTTTATAAGAGTGTTTATGATTAAAATTAAATTACTATGGAAACGGCTAGAGCAAATTGTTTAAATAAGGGTCGTAAGGGTTAATAATTTGTATCAATATCTCAGTGACTTTCGGAAAGAGATCAAGTCAAGCTAGAGTTGGGCTGCTTAAATTAAATTAGAACATGACGTTTAAAATCATACCGTCTCGTCTGGTTCACTGTAAAGTCTCTATGGAGATTTATTTATTTTTTTATTTTATTTTTTTCTAAAAGGGTTGTGTGTATATAAAAATGTCGTATTGAGCTACAATTTTTTTATAATTTTTTGACGACTTCATAAAGGGTTTTTTTTAATGATTAGGTTGGGCTTTTATATATATATATATATTTACATATACATATTAGCAAGCTAGTAATTCCTGAAGCCAGTCTCATGTATATGCTGTGCACATTATAAGTGTAACCCGGATATAAGAGACCCGGATATAAGAGAAACCCGGATATAAGAGAGATTTTCTCTGGTCCCAAATTAAAGCCCATACTTACCTAAACAAAATAGACCAAACCCGGATATAAGAGAAACCCGGATATAAGAGACTTAGTCTCCGGTCCCGACAACTCTCTTATATCCGGGTTACACTGTATATATTTACCGATAGTCAGTCCACAATAGGGAGAGTGGGACATTCCATTTAAACAATATATATATATATAAGGGAGGTTCACTGTGAAATATGTTGTATTTTAGTTGTGTCGAGGGTTAAGGGCTGCACACACTCTGCTTCAAGCGGCGTATATTCTAGCTACGTCACTTCTATGGGAGTTTATTTGTAGAAGCATGGAGAAAAAAAAACGTAGGGCATATTTTTGTTTGCTGTGAAGTGATTGTTCACTTCTATTCGGAATGTGAGGTTTCGATTTTTTGCCAAAACAAAACAACAGACGATTCGGTTTTAGCAATGGGATTATTGAATGAATGCAGAAAAAAATTAACAAGTAGAAAATTCGAATGGAAGTGACTAGCGAATTAATCAACTGCGCGGTTCTGATTAAAAATAGAATAAATAAATAAAATGAGAAGGAAAACAATACATATATAAAAAAAAAACGAAGTTGAAAAAATGGAGGACAGATTTTAATCATATGGGGATCATTTCGTACGCCTTACGGTTTTAAATGAGTTTGACAAATCTGAACAACTTTTTAAATAGTGTTTGTAACATTATCGTAAGGTAGCGTCCTAAAAATGTTTTCAATCGCTAAATTTATAGTCTAATCCGTCGGTATATTGGCAGATAAACAAACGGCAATGCTTACTGAAGACCAGGCCAAAAAAACAAAAAATACCAAACGGACGTGTACCAAACGGACGTATACTGTCGCTATAATTTTTATCGTTTTAAAAAGCAGTATTTAGAAATTTAATACAAATATAGGATAAAAACGTGGGCCACTCGATGTGGTGTAACGGTTAACGAGCTTGTCTCAGGTAGATCAATACTGAGTTCGATCCTCACCGTTTGCCTCATACTTTCGGCCTTGTGCCGTATTTAAACTACGCTTAAAAGAAAAAACTTTTTAGGGTACCTCGACGTCGTTTAATGGTTAGCAATCTCGTCTAGCTAGAACAATTACGACCGTGTAGTGTATTAGAACCTCACTGGGTACCCTTACTTTCGGCCTTGTGCCACACCTAAGCTACACTTAGAAACTCAACAGTAGTACTTTTCTTCTTAATACTAAATTTATAGTGATTTTCTAAGCGTAGCTTAGGTGTGGCACAAGGCCGAAAGTAAGGGTCACGCAGTAAGGATCGAACTCAATACTCGTAATTGTTCTAGTGAGACAAGCTTGTTAACCATTACACCACCTCAGGGTGCCCAAATACTTAATTTATATCTCTTTTCTCGAGGACTGACAGTAAAATTTATTCTTTTATGCAGTTTTTTTTTTAAATCATTTCACCCCAAGCAAGGCGGGAGTGTCACTCGTTCGTAGCGGGGGTGGGGGGTTATATAGAGTAAATGTGGAGGAAAAAAAAAACTATGTATAGGGGGAAAGATGAAAGGACCAGGGAATAACCGCGATTAAAAGGGGGTTTTCACACTCCTCAAAACCTCCAATCTCCCGGCCAGAAGTCTTGCTGCCAGATGTAGTCTATCGTCTTACCCAGGACTAATATTATTAAGGGGAGAGATTCTAAAAGAAAGACATGAGAACGATTGTGTGTACAAATATCATTTTTGAATTATACAGTGTCACCCGGATGTAAGAGAGGTGTCGGGACCGGAGAAGAAGTCTCTTATATCCGGGTTTCTCTTATATCCGGGTTTGGTCTATTTTATATACATTAACCCAGGCTCTAATTTGGGACCAGAGAAAATCTCTCTTATATCCGGGTTTCTCTTATATCCGGGTTTCTCTTATATCCGGGTTTCTCTTATATCCGGGTTTCTCTTATATCCGGGTTTCTCTTATATCCGGGTCTCTTATATCCGGGTTTCTCTTATATCCGGGTTTCTCTTATATCCGGGTCTCTTATATCCGGTTTTCTCTTTATCCGGGTCTCTTATATCCGCGTTTCTCTTATATCCGGGTCTCTTATATCCGGGTTTCTCTTATATCCGGGTCTCTTATATCAGGGTTTCTCTTATATCCGGGTTTCTCTTATATCCGGGTCTCTTATATCCGGGTTTCTCTTATATCCGGGTCTCTTATATCCGGGTTTCTCTTATATCCGGGTTTCTCTTATATCCGGGTCTCTTATATCCGGGTTTCTCTTATATCCGGGTTTCTCTTATATCCGGGTCTCTTATATCCGGGTCACACTGTACCAATAAATTATTATTTTACAATAGTGTTTATTATTTTGGTTGTCAATTATCAAGCACAAAGAAAATGTATAAATTCACTTTCATCATATATGTAGGTTTTATTGCAATTCGAATCAGTCAGTCAGTTATGTGCCATGCGGGATACACGCTTAGGCGATCATGTATCTTTCGATATATGACTGACGAGGCAGATTTTTTCCCGCAGTAGGTTGCCATTTCTTTCTGGGGTAGACAAGATGTCATCCAAGGCTAAAGAACCCAGTCTGTCCTGCTATTTACCCATAGCTGGGGGGGAGAAGAAGAGGATTCATACCTTTCCCAAGGGTATTAGCACGTAAGTGAATGTAATGGATTTGACTGGAATTCGAACTCGGCTCTCTGATTTCTCAATCCGAGCCGAACTCCACCGTGCCTGCTAATCAGCGCTTTTTAAAACATTAAACATTGCTGAGGAGTGAAGGTAGTTAAAATAACGGTGAAAATGGAAGATAAACTGTCATTTTGACACTCAGTTTTTTTTTTGCGGGGATAGAGGTCCATGTTTGCCGATCTTTAAAAAATATGATAATGTGTCAGTCACTACTCAAAGAGGAGTAGCAACGAAAATGTTTACATGAAAATGACGGGTTGTCATTAAATGTAAGAGACAGTAGGGGAAAAGGAATAAACTTTAACACTGAGATATTTTCATCTATTTTTATATAACCAATAAATAATGAATAAAATCAGTTGTTCAGATCTCCCAAACTGATTTAACAAGGGTACAAATATGTTCCATATGATTAAAATCTTAACTACTTTTTCCAACACCCCCCTTTTTTAAAATCTGTATTACTTTCTTTTTCTTGCTTATTTTATTTATTAAATATATATATATATATTCTACTAGTGTGTACACAGCTTAAAAGCTACGAAAAAAAAATTCTAGCGTTACTGATTCATTTTCTACGGCTTATTTGTAAGTTATTTAAAGCCAGAAAAATATGTTTTAGACTAAGAATATTTTGTGGGGAATAATAATAGTTTAGTGATACAAGTTTTATTAATTAACCCATAGCTGGGTAGAAGAGGTGAGTTCATTACCTTTCCCAAGGGTATTTGCGCCTAAATATAACGAGCCCAACTAGAATTGGAACTCGACACTCCAGTTAATAAGTCCGAGTCATTATCCATTACACCACGCGAACATCCAAGCCTACAGCATCTGGTATTCTCAATCAGTCACCTATCTAGGTACTGACCAGGCTCGACGTTGCTTAACTTCATTGATCGTACGGGAACCGGTGTTTTAAATTCATCTTGTTCTAAGCCATTTTTAGCATTAGTGGAAGGGTGTCTGAGTTTGCACAAGGTAGATATGTAGGGCGTTGTCAGGTGAGTAAAGCCTCTACCCCCGCAGAAGTCTTCTAACTACCGCATTCTAGAATGAAAAGAGAAAGAGGAAGATTACGACTGAGCTTTTATAGTCCTGAAACAGCGCCACCTCAAGTTGATAGACCAAGTTGGTTTAGTCACCACAATAGCAAGTTGTTATTTTTCTTTAGAAAAATGAAACTATTATAATTTCCGTCAGTTTTATTTCTTTTAGCATACCTTTATTTATCTATAAGGATGGACAGCGATTCAGTAAACGGAACGTATATATGCCACGAGGACGAAAGTATGGCGTATCAAGTGAGGATCGAACTCACTATTCAGTCGTAATTAACCTAGTGAGACAAGCGTGCAAACCATTAGACCCCATCGAAGTGCCCTCGATGTATGTGCAAGTATTTTTAATCATCCTGAATGGCAATCATATCTGTTCACAGTTTTACACTTAAAACTTAAGTTACATTTTAAGTATATATTCCTGTTATTTCGTTTTTAAAATTAATTTTATTTCAATTTTATTTTATTCTGAATTATTGGAAGCCATCTTAATTTTCTTTCTTCTTCATGCTTTTTTTTTTCCTATTTGGACAATTTATTCAGTTCTTTAGTCAGGTATAATCATTATTCGTGTCTTTGTTGGCTGACTGGCATAGCCGGAAACGAACGGCCAGCTATATTAATTAAGTTGAATTTTTATTAAATGAACTATTGTCGGCCATTATTAATTTTTGACCAATATGTCTTTCATCTTTCTTTTATAATTTAATTATAATAACAGTATTAGTGATAGTAGCAGTAGTAGGAAGAGGAGGAAGAAGAAGAGAAGAAGGAGGAGTATCTTGATTTTTTATTAGTTGAAGAATTGTCAACAATTATTCATTCTCGATCCATCTTCAAAGTGTTTTAACAGAAGATCGAAAGTCCGAAATTTAAACCCGAAGGCGCATTGGGAAAGCGAAATATGCCTTCCAAAAGCTAAGCAAAATATTAAGAAACAGGAAAGATTTCCTTAGAAACAAAGAAAAGAGTACTGGTGGTTTTCTAAGCGTAGCTTATCTGTGGCACAAAAGCCGAGAGTATAGGGCACCCAGTGAGGATCGAATTCGCTTCCCGGTAGTAACTGTTCTAGCGAGACAAGCTTGCTAACTAACCATCACGTCGCACCTAGGTACCCTAAAACGATTTTCTAAGCGTAGCTTAGACGTGGCACAAGGCCGAAATTATAGAGCGCCCAGTGAGGATCAAACTCACTACTCAGTTGATCTAGTGAGATAAGCTTGCTAACCATTACACCACGGCGAAGTGCCTCCAAAGAAAAAAGATGTACTGAACCATCTCGAGGGGCCCTAAAATTATTTTCTAAGCGTAGCTTAGATGTGGCTCCAGGCCGAAGGTATGGGGCACCCGGTGAGGATCAAGCTCTCTACTCAGTCGTAACTGACCTATCGAGACAAGCTTACTAAGAAATAAAACCACGTCGAAGTGCCTAAATTATTTTTTAGATGTGGCACAAGGCCGAAAGTGTGGCGCACCCAGTGAGGATCGAACTCATGAGACAAGCTTGTTGACCATTACATCACGTTGAAGTGCACAAAGAAAAGAGTGCTGAATTGTTATGTGGTATCAGTCCGTCTCTGTATGGCAGCAAATGTTGGAGAATCTCGTCGCAGATGAAGAAGAGATTTGAAGCAACAGAAATATGGTTCTATTGAAAGATGCCGACTGGCATAGCCAGAAACGAACCGCCAGCTATACTAATTAAATTGAATTTTTATTAAATGAGCCATTGTCAGCCTTTATTAATTTTTGACCAATATGTCTTTCATCTTTCTTTTATAATTTAATTATAATAACAGTATTAGTGATAGTAGCAGTAGTAGGAAGAGGAGGAAGAAGAAGAGAAGAAGTGAGGATCGAATTCACAACCCAGTAGTAATTGTTCTAGCGAGACTAGCTTGCTAACTAACCATCACGTCACGTCGAGGTACCCTAAAATGCTGACTGGCATAGCCAGAAACGAACGGCCAGCTATACTAATTAAGTTGAATTTTTATTAAATGTGCCATTGGCAGCCATTATTAATTTTTTTGACCAATATGTCTTTCATCTTTCTTTTATAATTTAATTGATAGGTCAGTGATAGTAGCAGTAGTAGAAGGAGAAATGAACGAAAAAGTGAAGAATAAGGCACTTTTATAGAAAATGAAAAAAAAAAAAGGAAACTTATACTTAATATCAGGAAGAACCAGCTGAAACGTCTTTCACATCATGAAAAAAGGAGGCCTAGAAAATTTGATACTCACAGGACAGATTGAAGGCAAGAGGGACTGAGAAAAATAACGCATAACCTACCTAGTAAGCTTGAGTAAATGGCTGGCAGGAAATCTTTTAGGAGAGATTGCTAAATAATATTTTATCAGAATATTATTTTTAAAAGGAAGTGTATCTCTACTCCAACTTCCTGGGGTTGACCTTAGGGACCAGATACAAGACAAAATAAGGAAGTCGATTTTGATTGGCAGAGCTAGCGTGGGAATGATAAACAGAGAAAAGGTTTTTCAGAGAGTTGGTTCTTACACTTCAAGCAATGTAGGTGTGTTCACTTTCGTGCCTAAAACAGCTCCCTAGCGAGGGGGAACGACCCCACGGGATAGTTAGTATATGTTGACGTTAAGAAAATAGGTTAACATTCTCTGTGTTGAAGTCCTTTTATATTTGGACTCAAAACATTTACAAGTTTACCATGGGTCTATGCATCTGGTTTGGTGCTTCTGCTCTGTACTTAGAGATTCTTCATAAATTACAAAGAATCTGTAATGTTATTGGTCCTGACCTGACATCTCGGCTTCAGTCACTTTCCAACGGCCGTAACATTGCTTCCTTTTGCTCCCCTTTTTTTTATAAATATTTCATGGAAATTGCTCTGATGAACTTTCCTCTTTGGCGTTTTATTTTTAAATGTTGTTCTATGGAACTAGTTATAATTTCATAGAGACTCTGAGGTATTATGGTGACTGTAGAAAGAATGGTAAATAAGAATGTGTTGTTTTGGTGTAAGTTATACTGTGGTATGTTTGGTTTAATAATTGTGGCTAGGATTAAGTTAAGACAGATTTCATTATCCTCGCTTTAGGCCGTATGATACATTTTTGTATTATTCAAAATAAATATTACTTTCTTCTTTCTTTTATGAACTTAAGCGCAGTACTAGATTAGCGGATAGGTCTCATCATTTTACCGTTGAAATGGCGAGGAGTAACCGTACCTTTGATCTTCAATAATATAAATTCAACGCTAATCATTATATTGTCTTTTTAAACCCTGTTCTTTTATTCTTCTGTTTCCTTAATGTTTTCTTTTTCTCATAATCTCTCACACTAAGTCACCCTTTGCGTCTTAGAGGCTTTATTGTCTTACTTGCGAGGGGGGGGAATAATTGAAAAATTACTGGAAGAAAGCGTTTATAAATGACAGCTGTTTGGTGACTGGTGTTTCTATGCGCATGCGTCGCGACATCTACTTCCGTATATAGAAAACACAGCAACGATTTTCCGACAGTTTTATATCGATCAGTTAATTTGTTTTTTTTTTCTTATTTTTGTTTAATTTTAAATATTTCATTAATAATTAAAATATAATTAAAAAAAAAAAATTGATCGGTGAAATTTTAAACTCTTGTTATGTCTTTACAGCGAAATAAAAATAAATAAAACAAAAATTTACAGCGAAATAAAACAAAATACATCTTTTATGTCTGGATTTTTTTCCTTTGTGGATCTTTTCTTTCTTTCTTTTTTTTTTTTCATCAATTAATGTCGACGTAATTCGCATATGAAGTCCATTTAATCATCGCCTGGAACTTTCAACTGAGAAATTATCGATTTCATTGTGGAGTCTCTGTTTTTAAACTGTTTGTCCGGGTCTTATTCTATTATTAGAACGTAGATGGATTAATTCTAACGAATTAGCGAAATTAATCAGAGTTTCAGTATATGTCTGAACTCTCAACGAAAATCAGGTCTGTTTATTTATTTATTTATTTATTTTTTTATATAATTTCTGCCTGTCAGTCTGCATTATCAACTGACTGAATTAGACCGGTTGCTATAACGACTTGTGGATTTAAAATATCTCCTGGTTTTATGCAATCACTTTCTTTACTTTTATAAAACAGTAAAATTAATAACAATCTATTTAAATTTAGAAGTTCTACAAAAAAACTATTGTGCCTCCGACAGAAATCGAACCTGCATCATTTTTTTTTCCATCAGGGAAACCACTTTTTTGAGTCACGGCGTGCTGCTGCCAGTTTAGCTATGGAGAACAGCCAGAGAGATAGAGCGCTTTGAATTACCGATTTAAAGAATGCATGTATTTTTTTTTTTCGTTGCGTCTTCTACGAAACTAAATCTTCTAGCTTTAGTTTCGTACCCGTAACGTAAAGAACAGTAATTTTTCAAAATAGTTTTTGTCCGACATTATTAGTATAAGCGTTATTTTTAATAATACACACATAATCACAATATAAATACAACTTACTTTTAATGGATCTGTAAGGCATGAAATTTTGAAGAATTCATTTTGAATTCTTCAAAAAATAAAGAAATAGGCAATCTTTTCGTACCTGAAAAAAAAAAATGGAGTGTCAAAAAGGGCGGTTTTTCCTTTGACACTACTATTATTTTAACTACCTTTACTGATCGGTAATGTTTATTGTTTTAAAAAGTAATGATTAGAATTGTAAATCTCGTAAAATGAAATATTTAAAACATATGATGAAAGGGAATTTATACATCTTTT
>CAHIKZ030001513.1:2312500-2335000 GCA_903632075.3 Acanthosepion pharaonis | reverse complement strand
TGGGATGAATTGACTAATGGATGGGCGCTCGAGGATACTCGTCTATTAGAACGGCTAGCTAATCCCTATTGCAGACGCTTGCTCAGGCACATTTGTGTTTATTCAACACCTACAGAACCAACCTGTGGTTTATACTGCAACTATGCTGAGCAGACTTTAGTTACAGTTTCTGGGAGAGAGGCCAGCACGCTCAAACCCTCGGTCACGATGACTTGTCACTTCGTGCTAGCCAAGCCATCGACGGTCCCCAAGGGTTCCGTCTACACAATTTCACTCACAAGGCTTTGGTCAATCCGTGGTTTGGTTTTAAAGCACTTTCCAATGGCGCCGCATGCTGGGACCGTCCTCTCCAGACCTATAACATCAGGTAGTCTTCTTCCTGACAAATCGACCATGGTGAAATTAGAACATGGGTCTCATGGTTTGAAAGCGAATGTTCTAACTATTCAACGCATAAATTAATAAATTACTCCAACATTTCTCGAACCAAACTTAATTGTTTTATAACCCTTCACGCAGAACTTTTCACTGCCAGTTCAAGAAAGACGTTTGGATCACTAACACAAAAAAGAAAATGTCTCATATCGAGAATATTTAACATCGAAAAACATAAAGAAAAAAAAATGAATCATTTCTAATAATATGTGGAAATCGCCACCCTTTACCTGAAGACGGTCACGAGACCAGAAACTCGTGTAGCAAAATTATGGAAAATAAAACATAAGATTTAAAAAAAAATCCACATTACAACTAAAAACGTTTGCTGTTTCTCTCTTTTTAATATACAAACATTTCTCTCGTTGGAGCTACTATAACCTCTTCCCTTTATATGTATATATATATGTGTGTGTGGGGGGGTTGTGTGTGTAGGTAAATAGCAGGACAGACTGTGGCGAACGATCGAGTAGGAATTCAAAACCTGCGGAGGACCGTTTTGTGACTTTGTGCCATATCGTGCACCAGTTCTTCGTATTCGGCCCTTCCAAAAAGTGTGGTTGAATGTCCACAAACCTTCAACACTATAATCAAATGATATTTGCGGGTCGTTTGGCTGTTGATTCTAAAAACTGAGCGACTTTTCCGTCATTATACTGAAAAAACAATTTCACTGTTCGACCAATAATTTTATTTTAATATAAACGACCAGAGACTCCAGTATATATATATATATATATATATATATATATATATATATATATATATATATATAAATTAACTGCAGGCTTTCCGACAATTCGTCCAATGAAACCATATTTAACGAAGCTAAAAAAAACAATGAAACTGCCCTCAACCCACCGTACAGCATAAACGTAAAAAAAAACGTAGGAAAAATATTCTTCAAACTCTTACACAAATACTTCCCGGAATCAAGCACTCTCCACAAAATATTCAACAAAAACATAATAAAAATCTGCTACAGTTGCGCCGAGAACATGGCACAATTAATAAAAAAGCACAAGAAAACTATCAACAAACCACCCGAACAAACTAAACCCACGTGTAAAAGCAGATTAATGAATGAATGTCCTTTACGCAGCAATTGCTTACGAAACAACGTAATATACCAAACCACGGTAAAATCACCAGATAATGAGGAAAAAATATGCATAGGTGTAACTGAAAGTCCCTGGAAACAATGAAACTATGTACCCAAAACATCTTTCACAAATAGTAAATACGTAAACAACACAATGCTTTCTAAGTATATATGTTAAATTAAAAGCAAAACGCAAATCACACCAAAAATATCATGGAAAATAAGGAAAAGAATATCATCCTACAAGAATCAATCCAAAACGTGCAAATTTTGCTTGGAGGAAAAAATAGCTATTTTTAGCTTCCCAGACAAAAACATACTACGAAATAAACGATTTAAACTCATCTCAAAATGCAGGAATGAAAATAAATCTTTACTACGTTACATAAAAATCGAAAACTGAAAAGAATAAATAAAAATAAACAAAATAAAAATATGTAAAATAAATTAATCGAAGCTAATAATAAATGAATTAACATACCACTCCCGCCATAACAACTGTTAGAATAAAATAAAAAGAAAAAATAAAAAAATAAAAAAAATACAATCAATTCCAATAAATAAATAAAGTAAATAATAAACTAATTAACAAACCGCCCCCGCCAAAATAACCGTTAGAATAGACTACAAAAATCAATGCAAAAATTCGACGAAAAAATAGCTTCAATTCCTTTCACAGACCAAAAGAAACTATTAAATAAACGATCAAAACTAACCTTAAGAAAAATTTACTACGTTACTAAAACATCGAAAACCAAAAAGAATAAATAAAAATATATAAAATAAAAATCAAGTAAATTAAATTAATCCAAATAAATAAACGAATCGCTCCCGCCAAAATAATCGTTAGAATAACTAAGAATAAAAAATAAATAAACAAAAACATAAAAATAGTCAATCCAAATAAATGAATAAATAAAACAATTAACAAACCACTCCCGCCAATATAACAGTTAAAATAGACTACAGCAATCAATCTAAAAATTGGACGAAAAAATAGCTTTAATTACCTTCCCAGACCAAAACAAACTATTAAATATACGATCAAAACTATTCTTAATTTTTTTTATTGTGTTACATCGAAAACCGACAAGTATAAATAGATATATATAAAATAAAAAATAAGCAAAATAAATTAATCCCAATAAATAAATTAACAAATCGCTCCCGCCAAAATAATCGTTAGAATAAATAAGAATAAAAAATAAATAAACCACTCTCGTCAAAATAACCGTTAGAATGGACTACCCACAATGCACCACTGACCTATATATATAAATAGTCGAGAAAAAACTCGACACATGCGGCCTGATGATTGCGTCTAGCATGAAACAGTCTGTCGCCTCTGAGGGATGACTTCAATGTCCACTTTTATATTTACATACACTCTGTCGCTGATATTGAGCACTTTATTCCATAAACATATTACGCCTTATATTTCTTCATAAAATATATATTTATATATATATATATATATATATATATATATATATATATATATATATATATATGGTGGATTCTCCCGTCGTATTCGACGTATTCGTCGAGCAGCACAGTTTCTAGGAACCGACAGCCTAACACCAGCACATATGATTTGATTATAGTGGTGATGGTTTTGCGCAGAACCATCCACACTTTTTGAAGGCCCAAATACAGAGACCTGGTGCACTACGTGCCACAAGGTCCCCAAACGACCCTCCGCAGGTTTTGAATTCAGAGTTGTCCTTCTCCTAGACCAGTTGCTATCCAAGGCTATAGATCCCAGTCTGTCCCGCTGAAGGGAGAAGATGATAAATATTTTCCTAAAGGTATTAGCACGTAAAACTGGAATTCGAACTCGGCTGTTCGATTCCAGTGTCTCTCTCCACTACTCCACCGTGTCTCCTTATATATATATATATATATATATATATATATATATATTCCTCAATAGGGGTAGATAGGTTCGAATATCGCCTCGTTCACACTCTTCCTAGGTCTTTTGAACAGGAGTAGAGGTTTATCCCTTGTTTTTTTTTTTTAGGTTTCGGGGTTTCGCTTTCTTTTGAAGTTTATTTCAACTCCTAACTTCTATTACACTTCTAATCTATCTATCTATCTATCTATCTATCTATCTATCTATCTATCTATCTATCTATCCCAGCATGCTCATTATCTATCTACATAAGCCTGTTCATATCTATCTATCTATCTATCTATCTATCTATCTATCTATCTCAACATGCACATTATCTATCTATCTATCTATCTATCTATCTATCTATCTATCTATCTCAACATGCTCATTATCTATCTATCTATCCATCTAACTATCTATTTATCTATCTATCTCAACATGCTCATTATCTATCTCAGCATGCTTACTATATCTACCTAAGCCTGTTCATATCTATCTATCTATCTATCTATCTATCTATCTATCTATCCCAGTATGCTCATTATCTATCTACATAAGCCTGTTCATGTCTATCTATCTATCTATCTATCTATCTATCTCAACATACATTATCTATCTATCTATCTATCTATCTATCTATCTATCTATCTATCTCAACATGCTCAATCATGTATCGATCCATCTAACAATCTATTTATTTCTATCTTGTTCATTATCTATCTCAGATGCACTATATCTACCTAAGCCTGTTCATTCTATCTATCTATCTATCTATCTATCGTCTCTCGCTTTCTATCTATCTTGTCTCTCCTATCTCTCTCTCTCTTTCTATCTATCTATCTTGTATGTCCTCTCTGTCTATGCTTGCAAATGTACGAACCTGTCAATCATTATTTTATTTGTTCAGACTGATCGACACAGCAAAGCGGCCATTAATTACATCCTTCTTTTTCGTCTTTTTTTTTCCTTGTTGTTTTTGTAATTATCATTCAAATTTACTATTCTCTTTTTTGCTTTTTTTTTAGTTTTTTTTTTTAATTCCAAAAGCTTTATCGGCGCAACCAGTTTTCGCTCGTTACCAATTGTTTTTGAATAAATCTTTTTAATCCCATAAGCCGATTAATCCCGACTGCGCTACAATAGACGGAGATCCGTACGTCGAGAAAAAATAAACCCAGAAACCTGTACAGAAAACAACATGAAGCACAAATATCTATCGTTTGACGGCTTTGTGGATATCTCTATGGCTGTCATCGTACGATGTTATTTGTTTTTTCTTTCAGTCTTCGGTAATTCGAATCAAAGGGAATTCCATCAAATATTGTTTCTCCATCACTCCAATTATCTATCTATCTATCTATCTATCTATCTATCTATCTATCTCAGCATGCTCATATATCTCTGTCTCTCTCTGCCTCTCTCTCTCTCTCTCTCTGTATATATATATATATATATGTGTGTGTGTGTGTGTGTGTGTGTGTGTGTGTGTATTAGCATGCTCGTAATCTATCTATCTATCTATCTATCTATCTATCTATCTCAGCATGCTCATATATCTCTGTCTCTCTCTGCCTCTCTCTCTCTCTCTATATATATATATATATATGTGTATGTATACATCTATGTCTATCTATCTATCTATCTATCTATCTATCTATCTCATGCTCATGTATCTCTCTCTCTCTCTCTTCATCTCTCTCTCTATATATATATATATATATATATATATTTATATGTATGTATGTATGTATATCTATATCTCATCTCTATCTATCTATCTATCTATCTCAGTCTGTTCATATCTATCTATCTATCTATCTTCTATATCTATCTATCTATCTATCTATCTATCTAATCATCTCATCTCTCTCTCTCTATAACTCTCATTCTATCTACTAAGCTGTTCATATCTATCTATCTATCTATCTATCTATCTATGCATGCTGATTATCTATCTATCTATCTATCTATCTATCTATCTATCTATCCTGCTAGCTAGCTAGCTCATTTAAAATAAACTTTTTATCCAGTGTCGCAGTAATTTTTGATGAGAGCTACCTCGGAAATTCATCTCTTTCTTTGTTCCCATTTGTCTTTTTCAGTGGTAAACGCCGACAATGGTGACCTCCTGTCTTCAGTCGAAAAAACTCTAAAGTCGGAAAATAAGGGCAACGAAACCCCGAAGGTAACAGCTATCACGAAAGTTGACATTCCCTCAGAACACATCCATGACGTTTTCACTGGTGATGACGACAATAGCGAGGAGGAAGTGGAAGAAGGACCCGAGGGTGAAGCCACGGCTGAAAAAAAGGTAACTGATAAAAAACAAACTTGGAATAAGAAAGGAATGAATAATTAAAACCAGAATTATGAAAAATTGAAAAGTTAACGAATGAAAATAAAATAACATTCAAGAGATTATTTTAAAAATGTAGATGACGAAAAAGTAGTTTTATATATTTATTATAAACATTTGTCTTGTAAATGGAATTTTTAAAGCATTCTGAATGTAAAAATAAAGAAAAAAGTGTGCAAGACAATAAGAAACACTACCTGCCAAAAAAAAGTAAAGTTTTGTTGAAATCGGTTGAAAAATGCAGGAAATCCGATCCCATATATAAACGAACACACATATACACACACACACACAAACAACTTGGGTTTTATAATAAGTATAACTCGATATGACTTGTCCCCCTTTCATTCTCGTGATGCCTCTTAATCGTGTTTTCAAATTGATTTCGTGCAAAAACAATTGTGTTTTCCAATTTTTGGCGCTGTTAGAACCACCGCAAGGTAATTTTACATAGTCCTGTGAAGTTTTGTTGAAATCGGTTGAAAAATGTAGGAAATCCGATCTAATATATAAACGTACACACACACACACACACACACACACACACACACACACAATCTGCGTTTTATAATAAGTAAGATGCATTTTAGCCTATGAATTTTTAGCCAATGAAATTCGAACTAATGAATTTTCAGCCAATCAAGATAATAACGGTTTAGTGATGCAAGTCTTACTAATTAACCCATAGCTGGAGGAGGAAGATGTGGATTTATAGCTTTCCCAAGGGTATTTGGGCGTTAATGAATATAAGGAACCTACATATCCAGTCTTACAGCACCTGGTATTCCCAAGCGGTCACCCATATTGTTACTGACCAAGTACCCTTACCCGACCTCAGCGCTAAGGCAAGACGTGACAACGAGGGGAGCCCGTAATATATATCTATGCTTATGGGTCAAGGACCAATTATTTCCAGTCCCCGCGACCACTGTCACGCTGGCATTTATATTAAATCGACCTTCCTTCATATTTGGGGGAGATGGTGCTGGGGGATTGGAATCCCCGGGACTGGGCAAGTTCTCTCATCTAAAATAAGGAGAACCGTCTGCTGCACTTACACCGCAAAAGCTAAGCCATTGTGCCAGGTAGGTATAATACTTACCAGTATAGAACCCGGCTCGATGTTGCTTAACTTCGGTGACGGTAAGGGAACCAATGTTTCAATGTGTTGTGGCCGCAATCCACACCAACTGCATATCCAAGCTTACACCACTTGGGAATCACCAGCGGTCACCCATCAAAGTACTGACCAGGTTCGATGTTGCTTAACTTCAGGAACCAGTGTTTCAACCTGTTGTGGCCGTAATCCACACTACACGCATATCCATGCTTATAGCACCTGGGAATCGCCAGCAGTCACCCATCTAGGTACTGACCAGGTTCGATGTTGCTTAACTTCAGTGATCGTACTGGAAACAGTGTTTCAACCTGTTGTGGGCGTAATCCACACTACACGCATATCCATGCTTATAGCACCTGGGAATCGCCAGCAGTCACCCATCTAGGTACTGACCAGGTTCGATGTTGCTTAACTTCAGTGATCGTATTGGAACCAATGTTTCAACCTGTTGTGGCCGTAATCCACACTACCGGCATATCCATGCTTATAGCACCTGGGAATCGCCAGCAGTCACCCATCTAGGTACTGACCAGATTCGATGTTGCTTAACCTCGGTGATCGTACGCCGGACAGATTTGACCAAACTTAACATTGTCTTGATTGTTTAGTTAAAGAATTTCTTTTCTCAATTTCAGAATATGCCGTCTATTGTTTCCAGTGAGGAATCTGACGAGTCCAGCTTTGATGAAGACCTCAAAGATCTTCAGAAATCTTCCAAAGTCATGGCAAATTACCTTCTTGAGACTGGCAATTTCGAAAGATTTGAGGATGCTCTACGCGACATCGTCAAAGTTGGATTGGTAAGTGAAGGTCCTTCGGCAGGACATGAAATATTTGTTATCTCGCAGCTAGAGGACATCTAAAATCCACATCTTTGTTATTTTTATCACAGGGTTTCGGCCGATATACTCTCAAGCTTCCAACTGTCTAGTGCATCAAAGTGTTGGTTCATGAATCTGGTGACAAAGTAATTATGAGTTCTCCACTTTTAGGGCAGTGGTTAGCACCTGGAATAGCCAACAGTCACCCATCTAGGTACTAACCAGGCTTGATATTGCTTAACTTCAATGATCATACAGGAACCAGTGTTTCAACCTGTTGTGGCCGTAATCCACACAACCGGCATATCCATGCTTAAGCACCTGGGAATAGCCAGCAGTCACCCATCTAGGTACTGACCAGGCTTGATATTGCTTAACTTCAATGATCATACAGGAACCAGTGTTTCAACCTGTTGTGGCCGTAATCCACACAACCGGCATATCCATGCTTAAGCACCTGGGAATAGCCAGCAGTCACCCATCTAGGTACTGACCAGGCTTTATGTTGCTTAACTTCGATGATTGCACAGGAACCAATGTTTCAACCTGTATCCGTATTTCACACTACCCGCATATGCATGTTTATAGCACCTGGGAATCGCCAGCAGTCACCCATCACAGACTACTATTATAGTCATTACGTACCTTGTAATCGTGTTCTTGTGCCAGACACAGCTACCTTGTAAAACCCATTCTTGCGGAAAACTCGCAGCCCGTTAAAACATTCGAGAGTTCAATCCTCAGTGGAGGCATCCCGCATGTGACCTGAACCCAGCTAACCTTAATAAAAAGCTATTATCTTTGAGGAAAGAGGTTGCATAGTGGAAAATAATTCCTCCCCCTCAAGCTGGTGTAAATGATTTTGAACTCTCCTTCCACTTATTTTTACACTATGCAACCTCATTCCCCACAGACGCAATATCACTAGCCTTTCACTACTTTATCGCTTTCCCCCATGGCAAATGACCAGATGTGCACCATTCTTTAGTTCCACCAGTTAGTTTACAGCTATGACAACCTGCTACTTCTACGGAGTCGAATCAACCTTATATCCTTCGTATTCCAAGTGCAAGGAGGAAGTTCGACTCAAATAGCTTATATTTTTTTCTCCAAGAACTGCTACTTTAAGAAACACTTCCATGTGGTTGCTTAAGTGTCACTCCATCCTCTTAATATTAAACTTCTACCACCTTTCATTCATATTCAGTAACCCGCTACCTTGAGTGGCTCTCGTGTCTTGCATCGGGTGAACTTTAGTATAAAAAATCCATTGAAGTCATTTCCACCTAAGTAGTCTAACAAATAAGTTTTCCCTCCCCTTAAGAAAAGGAATTATAGTTTATGTGGTGCAGTCTTTGATTAAATTGTGCCCAGTACGTATTTCGATATGGATGAAAGAGAATCTTCTTTAATATCTTAATTTAAGTAATTAGTTTCCCCCAGTTGCCACTGGATATGCTTAAAGTCTATAATTATGTGTGCAGGGTGATTTTCTTGACTGTTTCTGACTTGTTCTCGATGCAATTGCCACCTCGGAATTGTATTTGCAATTGCCACCTTGGAATTGTATTTGCAATTGCCACCTCGGAATTGTATTTGCAATTGCCACCTCGGAATTGTATTTGCAATTGCCACCTTGGAATTGTATTTGCAATTTCCACCTCGGAATTGTATTTGCAATTGCCACCTCGGAATTGTATTTGCAATTGCCACCTCGGAATTGAATTTGCAATTGCCACTTTGGAATTGTCTTTGTAATTGCCACCCCTGGAATTGTATTTGCAATTGTCACCTCGGAAATGTATTTGCAAATGTCGTGTGCTTTTGTGTAAAAGTCAGTAATTTTTGCATGACATCGTTAAAGGTAGCAAATCATATACTTATAAAATCTTTGATACGCTCGTAGTACAAGTTTTGTTTTAAGTCATGAGATGTCAATTTTAAAACTTGAATGTTTTATTTTTACATTTTTTTTCATTTCTTTTTCTTCTTCTTTTTTTTTGTCTTTTCTCTTTTTGTTTTCTATTTTCTCTCTTTTATTCTTAATCATTTAAAGAAAAACAACAATTTTTCTTTCTCTTTTCTTCTTCATTCTTTTTTTTCTTTTTTACGTCATTTCTTGATATTTTTTTTTTCATTTTCTCATTATTTACTTTTTTCCTTCTGTTTTTTTTTATTTCTCTCTCCAATTCTTAACCCTTTTTATTTTTACTTTTCTTTTTTTATTCTTTCTTTTTGTTTTCTTTCCCTTTCTTTCTTTCTTTCACATCCTTCTTTTCTGTTTTTTGTTTCTTTGTTTCTTTCTTTCCTTTTCTTTCTTTCTTTCTTTTACATCCTTCTTTTCTGTTTTTTTGTTTGTTTGTTTCTTTCTTTCTTTCTTTTACATCCTTCTTTTCTGTTTTTTTGTTTGTTTGTTTCTTTCTTTCTTTCTTTTACATCCTTCTTTTCTGTTTTTTTGTTTGTTTGTTTCTTTCTTTCTTTCTTTTACATCCTTCTTTTCTGTTTTTTTGTTTGTTTTGTTTCTTTCTTTCTTTCTTTTTATCCTTCTTTTCTGTTTTTTTGTTTGTTTCTTTCTTTCTTTCTTTCTTTTACATCCTTCTTTTCTGTTTTTTGTTTGTTTCTTTCTTTCCTTTTCTTTCTTTCTTTCCTTTTCTTTCTTTCTTTCCTTTTCTTTCTTTCTTTCTTTCTTTCACTTCCTTCTTTTCTGTTTTCTTTCTGTTTCTCTGTTTCTTTCTTTTCTTTCATTTTCTCTTTCTTTCTTTCTGTCTTTTTTTCTGTTTCATTTCTTTCTTTCTTTATGTTTTCTTTTTGTTTCATTTTTTATTTGTTTGTTTGTTTCTTTCTTTGTTTCTTTTTGTTTCTTTCTTTGTTTCTTTCTTTCTGTTTTCTTTGTGTTTCATTTTCTTTTTGTTTTGTTTCTTGCTTTTTGCTTGTTTGTTTCTTTCTTTCTATTTTCTTCGTGTTCATTTTCTTTTTTTGTTTGTTTCTGTTTCTTTGTGTTTCATTTTCTTTTTGTTTTTTGTTTTTTGTTTGTTTGTTTGTTCTTTGTTAGTTTTTCCGTTCTTTCTTTCTTTCTTTCTTTCTTTCTATTTTCTTTGTGTTTCATTTTCTTTTTGTTTGTTTGTTTCTTTCTTTCATTCATTCATTCTTAAGTACATTTTCTTTTTCTATTTTTTCCATTTTTCTACTTTATTTTTTACACTTGAGCATTGTTTTTCTTTCCTCTTTTTCTTTTTTCTTTTCTTTCTTCCTTTTCTTTCTTTCTTTTTGTTTCTTTCCATTTTCTTTCTGTTTTTTCTTTCTGTTTTTTCTTTCCTTCTCTTATATCATTTATTTTTCTTTCTCTTTCTTCCTTTCTCTTCGTTCTTTCTTTCTTTTTTTTCGTTGTTCATTTACCATATTTCTTTTAATCATCCGTTTCTGTTTTACCATATTCCCAGATGACTGTCAGCGAGGCTAATGAATATGAGAAGATTGTTTTAGAGGAATACGAAAGACTATTGGCCCTTGAGAAAGCCGAGGAATTTCAGGCAAAAGGTAAACACTGTTCCTTTTACTTATTGTTCATAGATATTCACATACATAAATATAAATATCTTGTTTGAGATGAAATAAAACAATATTTTTAAAATTTTAAGACTGAATTAGTTAAACGTAGAAAACTTCCAAATGATATTTAATTAATTTTGTCATCTAACAATTAAACAATTTTTTTTGTCAATTATACAAAATGCAAATTTTCTAAACGTAGTAAATGAGTCAAATGATATTTACTATTTTGGTCATCTTCGGACTATTATCCTCATTTTGTTTGTCAATTATTACAAAATTTCAAATTTTATCTATATTTCTGAGATGAGGTATTATGTACACTATTTACATTATTCGAACTATTGTCCTCATCTTTGTCGCCATATTTATTACAACGTTTCGGCCCTTTAGTATCTATCTATATTTATGAGATGAGGTATTATGTACACTATTTACATTATTTAGACTATTGTCCTCATCTTTGTCGCCATATTTATTACAACGTTTCGGCGCTTTAGTATCTGTCTATATTTCTGAGATGAGGTATTATGTACACTATTTACATTATTCGGATTATTATCCTCATCGTTGTTGCCATATTTATTACAACGTTTCGGCCCTTTAGTATCTGTCTATATTTCTGAGATGAGGTATTATGTACACTATTTACATTATTCGGACTATTGTCCTCACCTTTGTCGCCATGTTTATCACAACGTTTCGGCCGTTGTACGCTCTGGCCTTCTCCAGGTTGTTGGAATGTCGAACTGAAACCTTTATTTCGTTCACTGAGGTAGACTGTTCTAGTTCCACATGCCATGTCTTATGGATGTCAGTTGTCAGTTATCTCCTGTTAATTCCCCTCCGAAAGTTCTCCACTGCCTTAAATCTTTGGGTCCTGTCACTGGATCTAACTAACGCCTTTATCCTGAACTTATTGAATTTCTTGTTTCCAGGTTTTCAGATGAGACGTTTAGCCATCTTGACACCATTTGTCGTAAGAATCAGTAAAAGAATTCCTTTGAGTTATTCATCTAGAAAGAGAACAGGTTAAAATCATTTTACCTCAGGCCCGCTATATCGTCCCAACTGAGCAATGGCGAGAGGAAAAAGATCATTCAGACCTTCCGTAATGGCACCAACATTCACACCCAGCAAAGTCCATTCAAGAACCATCAAGAGAACGGTGAATAAGTTTAAAAAGATAGAACAGTAGACAGGAAATCTGGATCAGGAGGTCACAACATGAAGAGGGATCATCATTTCAACTTAGAGCTAAATACATTCTTATTGTTCAAAGTAGAGTCTAATAGTGTTAGAAAAACCTCGGAAAATTCCAGTTAGATATATTTAATCATTTCTCATATACAAAGGTACAAAGCTTAATCTAACAATTGGACAATTTTGCTGTTACACCAGGTATATGTACATTCCATAGAAAAAAACAGAAACGTAACTTAGTGGGAAGAAGTCCTTTAGGGGGGTAGAAACGCATTGCATATATTTCTTTTCTTTTTCCTCATTCACTTACTCACCGTAGATAACCCTTTTCTAAACGCATAAAAAATAAAGCTCTAAAGGTCAAACAAAAATAAATTGCTTTTCTTACATATTACAGGCTGCTCAACTTCCGGTAGAATATGCTGAACGCGAGTATGACATTCCTTACCAAGTGAGTAACGATATGTCCTCCGATGAGCAAGCCGACGAATCTATGAATGTCAAGCGGTACATTGCTAGACACCGAGACATGCTGTCTCCACCCACTCGCTCTTACTCAGGCCCAGAATATGCTGATTACACCGAACCCCTCCAGGCTTACAACGGATACGACCCCAATCAAATGGAGTCATCTGAAGCTCAGGATAGCAACGAATGGTTGAACAGACTTCTGGAACAGGCCAAAGCCGCAGGTTCGTATCTTTTGCCCCTAATTCTCATGTACACTGTTTAGATGTGGGACATTCATTAGTTCCACTAGTTCAGTCGTTACTGCTACTTCCACCAAACTGAATCACTCTTATTACCCCCATATTCCAAATAAAAAAGAAGCTCAAACCTAACTCTTTAAGTAGACGTTTGACTAACCACTTGAGTGATCTTAGTTCGATAGGGAAACCCTGAAAGTTTTATACACAACTGCTGGTACCCATAAAAATGCTTGTCGATAATAATATCATTTAAAAACATCTAATTGCAATGTTTAAAGACAATTGGAGCTCTTTTATAAAACACTACAGACCGACACTTAACTTTATTTACTTTGAAACTAACCAAAACATAATCGATGTGTCTGAAGACACACCAACATGGAATTATACATAGAAGTGGGACTTTCTTTTCCGGGAAATTTCTTTTATCCGTATGTGTTATATTACTGAAGAGATCTGACAGTTTCGGGCTAATTGTTTGCTACGATCAAGGTTGTAGGGGGTTTGTAGAAGGCTTTCTATATAAACTGTATTCTTTGAGTAAGCCGAAATTCTTGTTTAATCCTCGAATGTGTTTAATATCTTTCGGCGTTCCTGTTGGCGTTTAAATGAGGACTCTAAAAGAACGTGTCCGACATTATGAATGCTATGGTCCGGTTGATTGAAATGACACACGATTTTACTGTATTTAAACACAATTCTCGACCTTGCTAACCGAAACGCTCCTCTGTGGCCCAATCGGTTAAAGGCACATCAGGCTATATGACGGTTCCGTATAGGATACAGGTTCGATTCCTGTCGGAGGACGCATCTTTTCTATGAAGATTTCTCGGACATTCAAGCCGGTAAATTTTGTTTAATACTGTTTATTATAAACAGAGCATTTACTTAAATATTTGTATATATAATAAGAACGTATAATCATAAAAAAATGTCTTATATATATATATATATATATTGATAATATTAGTGGTCAATATATATATTTCTAAGAGGATAAAATCCAGGTAGAGATCATGTACAGTACAGAGCAAGAATATAATATAAAAGGCTCAAACACTAATATTCCATGGTTATAATTTATTACATTGGAATCGTAATCACGATCCAATTCATCAGACCTACAAATTCAAAAAGAAACTTTCTTTCTTCTTGAATTAGGTCGTGATTACGATTCCAATAAATTATAACCATGGAATATTAGTGCTTGAGCCTTATATATATATATTTATATAACGGTCATTCAAAAATAATTTATTATTTAATGTGGTTTAATAATAGAATCACACAGAGTCCTCAGATTTAAGTCTTAACGTGGTTCCTTCCTTCTTACTATTATTAAGAAGCTAAGATAGCTAAATAACAATAATTGATATATTAAACAAATATTTAATTATTGCCATAAAAGGTAAGGAAGAAAAACCCCGTCAATGGTGGAAAGAGCGATAACAGGTACTGAACACGAGAGACTTATTTTCATAAAAAATTGACTAAGGAGAAAGATTTTTACCACTTTCAACCGACTTCGTCAAAGAATAGTGAATGTTTTCTTATGAGGAAACGATTAACATTGTCACCAGTATTACCATTATTGGCATCGTTCTTTTTCAGAATATCCAGAAGAAAGAGAATCTTATATTGGACATTCCAGAGAAAACTCGCCAGCTGAGCAAGCGAGAATCCGAAGAATAGTTCGTAAGTAGCTACTACCAATATCTTTTTCTGAGATTTGGCTAGGATATATATATATATATATAGTGATTTTTCAAGCGTAGCTAAGATGTGGCACAAGGACGAAAGTAGGAGCAACCAGTGAGGATCGAACTCACAACTCAGTTCTAGCCATTACGCCATATATATATATATATATATATATATATATATATATATATATATAAAAAGTGTATATAAATATAAATAAATATATATATGTATAATTATTTATATATTATATGCGCGGTACTTATTAGAAAGCGGTCAATATCAGAGATAGAGCTAACATATTTGGTTGGATAGATGTGAGTTTGTGACCCTGGGTTTCACGCTTTAGCGATCGTCAGACAAATATATATATATTGAAGATGAAACGGGACTAAAACCTTAATTCAACTTAATTTTAATAATTTTTGGATGGTTTCAACTATCGTTTTTGAGACATGAGAACTCTTATGCAGCGAAGGAATCATAATTTTAAACAAAAAAATATTATTATTATTATTATTATTATTATTATATATATATATATATATATATATATATATATTCTCAATTCTCGGTAGTGGATGCGCACTATTGATGAGTCCCAAATATAGGACGATGTTTCTTCTAGACTCGATGAATTACTTAATTATAATATATATATATATATATGTATGTATGTATGTATGTATGTATGTATTCAAAAGGAGACAAACTTCGGACAATATATATGTATATATATATATGTGTGTATGTTTGTGTGTGTATGTGTATAGGGTGTGACTGTTAAATTGTCGTCTAAATTACACAAGTGAATATAACACTGTCATCTCGTGTTAACAGATGAATTTACCAAAATTATTCAAAATTATCTAGAAATACTAAAGAGTAATTTGTTTCCAATTTTCTTGTGGAGTGAATTGCTCTTTTAATCACATACGGTGCCGAACTGACCTTACCATACTCTGCAGTCGAAAAAAAAAATCAAAAACCAACAACGCGCATGCGTGAAATTAATAATATAAAATGGCGAAAAATTTACCTATCATACCCTGTATATCCACTCGACTCTGACGTAAGTCAAATACCTCCTGCAGTGAATTTTTAGACTTGGAATCATTTAAGGTCACTATTGTAAAAAAAGATCCGTTTATATTTTTTTTTTTTTGATGGTGGGATTAGAGAAGGGTCAGAGTGCATATATAGCAATTAATTTTTTTTTTTTTAATGGAAACATGGTCGCCTTGTACTCTGAGATGTCATCCTGGTTGTCTTCATAGTTACAAGTCTAACGTACGGCTGAAAAAAGCTAACAGTGGGCTTATTTACGCGACATTGCTATTAAGCCGCGATAACACCAGGAAACCCCCGTCGTGCGTTTGAAGCGAGCTCACATCCGCTATCATGTGCTCTCATTTCCTCTAAACTATTAGGATATTGTTCGTGCGTAGACGAATGTTCGGCTTTATCGTGGAAACCTTTCAAGTTCGTTCAATGTCAGCTGATATAGATAGATAGATAGATAGATAGATAGATAGATAGATAGATAGATATAAAAAAAGGCCGACAGACACAATTCATATCTATCTATCTATCTATCTATCTATCTATCTATCTATCTATCTATCTCGCTATACAGGATAGACTGGGTTCTATAGCCTTGGATGGCAACTGGTCTAGGAGAAGAACAACTCTGAATTCAAAACATGCGGAGGGTCGTTTGGGGACCTTGTGGCATGGAGTGCACCAGGTCTCTGTATTTGGCCTTTCAAAAAGTGTGGTTGGTTCTGCAACCTTCACTACTATAATCACATCATATGTGCTGGTGTTTGGCTGTCAGTTCCTAGGAACTGAGGTGCTTGACCCCTCATACATCGAATAGGATGGGAGAGTCCACCATATATATATATATATATATATATATATATATATATATATATATATATATATAATTAATTCTTTATATATATATATATATATATATATATATATATATATATATATATATCATATATATATCAATTTTTTTATATATATATATATATATATATATATATATATAAAAAATTAATTGATTTATTTTTAATCTAACACTTTTATTACTGCAAACATTATTATTTCCATCCTCTGTTAAAACATTTCTCAGATATTTAAATTGTTGTATTTGTTTGATTTTGGTATCCCCAATTTGTAATTTTCATGTTGGGCTGTTCTCTTTTGGTAACAACTGTGCATTTCATCTTCCTGAAACTGGTGTTTAGTCCTTTCTTCTAGCTTTCCTTCATTACCTTCTGTAGGAGTTCTTGTAGTTTCCTTTGCGTGTCTGCTATCAAAACTGTATGATCTGCATATCTTATATTTCTTATTACTCCAAACATTATTATAGTGGGTATTTAAGAACTGCAATAGATGCCCCATTTTGGGCTATTTTGTGGCTATCTGCATTTGATCTTTACTAAGATTTCTTCAATAGTTTCAACCACTTTCAACCATTCTCTGGTCATCAACAGGAACAAAACATGCTATTTTACATCATTTATACTTAGACTGATGTCCTTATTTTTGCTGTAATTGTCATATTTTGGTTGTTGTGCCATCCAGTCTTTAGATTTTGATTCAAAGTTTGCATTCACCTCTTTCTTTCAGGTCACTTTCTTGTACAATTCATCTCTCTCTCTCTCTCTCTCTCTCTCTCTCTATATATATATATATATATATATATATATATATATATAAATAATTAATGGATTTTAAATCTAACACTTTTATTACTTTAAACATTATTATTTCCATCCTCTGTTAAAATACTTCCCAGATATTTAAATTGTTGGACTTGTTTGATTTTGGCATCCCCAATTTGTAATTTTCATGTTGGGCTGTTCTCTTTTGCTAACAAACATATTTTACTTGTAAAAAAAATATCACCGTATTTTCAAGCTTACACTTCGTTCCTTTCTAGTCGTGACATTTTTATTTTTCCTTCTTTAACTTCTTCGCTTGACGCTTTCTTCACGGATGTTCTTTTCCATCCAGATAACATGTTTGATTCGGAATCGCTGTCCAAAAGTTACGCGCCCCGCGTTTCGTCTGAAGAAGACGAAAACGAGGAAGAGGACGAAATGATGGAGCCAATCCCCGAAGAGGTTAACCAGTACGAGTCTGAAGAACCAGTGTCGGCCCTGAAGTCGTTGGCAAAGATGCATAGGCCGGAAGCCAAGAGGGCAATGGCAAAATCTGAAACAAAACACCAGGCGAAGAAACAAGGTGAGCTACAATTCGAATTGATCATATTTTTTTTTTTTTTTGCGTATACTAACTTCTGAACTTTTGTATACACACACGCACACACACACACACACACGGGCGCACACTCACACGCACAAACACACTCGCGCACACACACGCACACACACGTGCACACACATGCACACAAGAACAAACAAGCACACACAAAAAAGCACACGCACACACACTCACACACACAAACACACGCACAAACACACTCGCACACACACGTACACACATGCACACAAGAACAAACAAGCACACACACAAAAGCACACGCACACACACACTCACACGCACAAACACACGCACAAACACACTCGCGCACACACACGTACACACACATGCACACAAGAACAAACAAGCACACACACAAAAGCACACGCACACACACACGCACACTCACAAACACACTCGCGCACACACACGCACACACACATACACACACTTGCACACAAGAACACACAAGCACACACACAAAAGCACACGCACACACACATGTACACTCACACGCACACACACGCACACAAACACACGCACACACGCATACACACACACTCGCGCACACACACACGCATAAACACACGTGCACAAACACACGCACACACACACATATACACACGCACGCAGACAAATACGCACACACACAGACGAACACACATACACACACGCACATCCACAAGAAGAATAATTAAACAGAAGTCACCATTGACTTACGACCTTTACGAGTTACAACTGTTCGACTTTACGACCGCGAATTGGTTTGTAATGGCCACAAAATGCTCCGCCATTATCAGCATGAGTTTTTGCACAGGTTTGCTGATCTGAACTTATTACACTCTACTGTGTCGACGATTTTGAAGGACAGATAAAGAATTTGTAAAGCTATGAAAGGTTCTGCACCTATGTGATCGACAGTTATAACGAAGCAACGGACCGATCCCATCACCTTAGAAGCCCCTAGAATAAGTCGAAACATAATCTTCACCACCCATCAAAATAACGATTAGAATTATACAATACACTACCCACAATGCATCACTGACAGGTACATATAAATCGTCGAGCAAAAACAGAACGCATATGGCCTGATGATAAGCATGAATCAGACCGTCGCATATATATATATATATATATATATATATATATATATATATATATATATATATATATATATATTATTTTAAAGCATTTCACCCCAAGCAAGGCGGGAAGCCACTAGGATGCAAGGGGTTACAGAAAATTTAGAGCAAGATCAGATAGGAGTGATAGAAGAAAGGATGAGGGTATTGGATAGATAAAGGCAACTGGAGATGTCGATTGACATTACACTTGAATAGCTGGAGATTATAGCTCACAGTGAAACTAGAAGGGAGTTCCACAGGCGAGAGGTGCGAGACATGAAGCTATTAGAGTAGAAGAGACGGCTACATTTAGGAGTTTCGACAGTGAAGGGGTGAGAGCGGGATGCCAGCCTATATATATATATATATGTGTGTCTGTTTATATTTCTGAGATGAGGTATTATGTACATTATTTACATTATTCAGACTATTGTCCTCATCGTTGTCGCCATATTTGTTACAACAAATATCTTTTATCCACTGTGTCACAAGGATACATGGCACAGTGGATAAAGGCGTTGGTTAGATCCAGTGACAGGACCCAAACAGTGTGAGTTCAATACCCGGTTAAGGCAGTGGAGAACTTTCAGAGGGAAATTAACAGGAGATAACCGATAACTGACATCCATCAAACATAGCACGTGGAACTAGAACAGTCTACCCCAGTGATCAAAATAAAGGGTTCAGTTCGAAATTCCAACCACCTGAAGAAGGACGGAAACGTTGTAACAAATATGGCGACAAAGATGAGGACAATAGTCTGAATAATGTAAATTATATACACACACACACACACACACACACACACACACACACACACACACACACACGGTGGAGTAATGGATAGCGGCTTGGATTGAGGAATCGGAGAGCTGAGTTCGAATTCCAATCGAATCCAGTACATTCACTTACGTGCTATTAACCTTGGGAAAGGCGTGACTCCTCTTCTTCTCCCTCCAGGACAGACTGGGTTTTATAGCCTTGGAAGAAGAACGACAACTCTGAATTCCAAACCTGCGGAGAGTCGTTTGGGGACCCTGTGGTCATTTTGGAATCAACAGTTGGTCGAACAGCTCAGCTTTCCCCTACCAACACTTTGTCTATCTACTCATCCCGATGTCGTGGGTGGAAATACGAATGAACGACACTGGAACCATACAATAGACAAGTTCGTCTCCTGCCAAGATGTGGGAGCAGAACTCTCCCCCTATCTGAAAAGCATTTGTATTAAATCAATATCCGGATATACCATATTTCCGGCTTTACTGCCACTTGATCTCCAAAAACGCATTATTTATAGTATCACCCGTACAATCTATTTTTTTCCTTTTGTAGCCCAGACTCAGAAAAGTATATAACACTATTTGTTTAATTTTCTTATAGTTTCATTTGTTTATTTTATTTTATTTTGTAGACGGGTCTGCCACAGAGAGAAAGAAGAAGAAGAAGACGAGGAAGGTGAAATAAACTCTCCCTCGGAGAAGAAACTAGCGACTGTGAGGAGGGTCCAGTTTTTTTCGTTACTGACCTTGCACAGCATCCAGCCATATAGTGATTTGATATTATGCAACTATCACCAAGAGCATCATTATCATTAACAACAAAAACAACAACAACAGCAACATCTCTAAAGCAGATTAACACTAATCCCTGTTACTACTAAGATTCCTACAATATCTTGAAGGCAACTAAATACGCAAATAGGGTTGAAGGAAAACGAGGAAAAGACGATAAAATGGTTGACGGGTTTTTTTTTTGTTTTTTTTTTTTGTTCAACGTTTCTTCATTTATAACAATCTTCATTTTCTTTTTATTTTCCCCCTTTTTTTTCTTCTTCGTCGCGTGGTTTCTCTGTGAATACTTCAGAAATCAGTGTCACAGTTCGATTTCAAATGACTGATAATATTTTTTTATGAATCGTAGAAGGATATATAGAAGATTAAAAAAAAAAACGAAAAAATGACTGAGATTGACTACTGATGAGGAACAGAGAATGGACTGGCTCCAAAAAAAAAAAAAACGAAAAGTAAAATTAAAAAATATTAAAAATATTAAAATCAAAAAAAAAAAGTAAAGAAAAAATAAAATAAAGAAAAACATATTGTAAAAATATATATATATATATATATATATATATATATATATATATATATATATATATATATATATGTATGTATACAAAATGGTGGAGTTAAAAAATAATAAATAAACTAAAAAAAAAAAAACGAGAGAAAAACATCTTGAAGTAAAAGACGGAGTCTGGATTTTTGGGAAAAACTGAAAGAATGGTATTTGTATTAGACGGAACGCCCTGTAACAGAAAAGACGGAAAAGGAGAAAAAAATAAAATAAAATAAGCCATAAACATTAATATAAAATGTAGAACATTTGAAAACAATATCAAAAAAAGAAAAAAAAACAAACAAACTGCAACGAAGGAAATGAAAAGAAAAGGCAGAACAAAATTCTAAGCAAAAAACAGACACAGAAAAACAGGACTAGAAATCTTCAATACAATACTTTTAATCCAAAAGATTTATCATTTCCATCGAAATACTAAAGTAAAAAAATGGACAAGAGGAAGAAAGAAAAAAAAAAAAAAAGAAGCTAGAATACAACAGTTCATCTAGTGTATGCATATTCGATAATCGTAAAATCAAAAACGTTTATAAAATGGCCAAAAATACCCCCCCAAAAGACCCCCCAAAAAAACAGAATATAATGAAATTATAACTAAAATTGAAACAATAAAATAAATTGACAATTTTACCAGCTATACTAATGATTTCAACACGAATGCATTAGTGCCCACTTGACACTTCGCAAAATTATGGAAATATTTTTTAAATAAATAAATTTAAAAGACACCCTCACATTCATGCACATTCTTAATTGCATTACATTATATATATATATATATATATATATATATATATATATATATATATATATTCATTCATACACACACACACATACATACACCCACACCGATATATATATATATATATATATATATATATATATATATATATATATATATTTATATATATATATATATATATATATATATATATGGGTAAGTCAAAAATAACAGTAATTCCGTACTGTCGTCATAATATATCTTTTGACTTTCCTTCCTATATATATGTGTGTGTGTGTTATATATGTGTACACACACACACACACACACACACACACAC
>CAHIKZ030001513.1:2302500-2307500 GCA_903632075.3 Acanthosepion pharaonis | reverse complement strand
GAAAAAAGTCAATTTCAGAAATTTCTGATATTGTTCATATGTCTCAAAGTGTCCTTCATAGTGTAATTAGCAGGTAGAAAACCGATAAAACGTTAGATGCAAAACCAAAAACCAGTAGACCTCCAAAAACATCGCAAAGAGAAGATCGAAGAATTGTTAGAATATCTATACAAAACCGTTTTGAAACTGCGACACCAAGTGCCTGTAAATTTAATGAAGAGACAGATAATAAGATCTCAAAGAAAACGGTTGCTCGCAGGTTAAAAAATGCAGTATTGCATGCCCGTATTCCAGCTTCGAAGCCTTATATTTCAAAGTGAAACCAAATAGCACGCCTGGAGTATGCGAGAGAACATGTTGTTTGGACTGACGCACAATGGGATACAGTTCATTTCAGTGACGAGTCCAAGTTTACTATATTTGGTTCTGAGGGCAAAACTTATGTACGCCGTAGAACAGGTGAAAGACTGTCTTCTCAATGTGTCAAGAAAACCGTTAAGTTTGGTGGCGGCAGTGTGATGGTGTGGGGAATGATTTCATCTGCAGGAGTTGGCCCTATCATCCGAATCTCCTATTTTCATGCAGGACAATGCACCTTGCCACAAGGCTCAGAAGGTTATGGCTTTATTTGAAGAAGAAGAATCGCCCTAATGAAGTGGCCAGTCCAGAGTCTCGACCTGAATCCAATGGAAAATATTTGGAAGATAATTGGAGAAAGGGCTCAGAAAAGAAACCCGAAAAACCAGGATCACCTATGGGAGTTAATGAAAGACAAATGGGAGGGAATTACTGCTGATTTTTGCAAGAAATTAATTCGATCATGTGGTCGACGATGCAGAGAAATCATTGAAAATAAGGGAATGTTTACCAAATATTAAATTTTGTTGATATTTTGTTCACAATCAAGTATTAAGAAGATCGTTCCTTAACTTTTGTCCAGTATCTTACTTCCTTTGTTCCATTTAATCTTTATTGAAAAAAAAACAAACTATTATGTAAATTTTTGTATTATCCTAACAGTAGGTATCAACCGTTGTTACACATTATTTGCGATAATATTATGCAGAAATAATTGTGGATCCCAAAGCGGTTTCTTAGCCATGATTGTTAAATTTTTACACATTATTTGTTATTCATTATTTAATTATTTGTTCATTATTATTATTATTATTATTATTATTATTATTATTAAATTGATTTGTGTTTCGTAGTTTGTTAATTTGTTTATTTGGATTTTTGTTTATTTTATTTTTTCTCGGCGTTTGGTTATATTATTTATTTGGTTTAAGGTATTGCTTTGTGGAAAGTGTGTCACATTATCTGCGTTGTATATACTATATATCATACTCCCTATATATATATATATATATATATATATATATATATATATATATATATATATATTATATATCAAAAAAATTATAATAAAAATATGTTAGAACATCAGTACAAAAATACCCATTTTATTTCAACACTTCTGGTGTCTGATCAAGTGATCTTGATATGACAGCGGAAGTGTTGAAACATAATGGCTATAATTGTACTGATGTTATAACATATTTATGTTATAATTTTTGAATAAATACTATTTGCTCTAGTCTGTATAGAGCACTCTTTTAAGAATAGTGTTTTTGGTTATTTGTATTTTATTCCGTATATATATATATATATATATATATATATATATATATATATATATATATATATATAGATAGATAGATAGATAGATATAATTATAATTAATGTCAGCTATGATTTTAGACCCAAAATTCAACGCATCTCAAAAGCATCATCATAGCTTAAGGCCAACTCGAGAATTTCGTCTTCAGCTTACTTTACAGTTCCATTATAATATAGTGGGCTATTACCTGTGCGTTTAGGCTACATAAAAAAAATCCAGCATCCCACTTTCGTGCGCATGCGCAGTCGCACCAACATAACAAATTTAGTCCGATGAAGTCCTAAAAGACGAAACGCGCCACAAGAAAAGTTTTTCCTCTTTGTCATACATTTTCCCCAATATTGTTCTTGATATATAAATGTCATTATCGTCATTATATATATATATATGAGAAATTATCGTCATTATATATATATATATATATATATATATATATATATATATATATATAAAAATTAAGAACAAATAGGAAACGTAATATCCATATTTGATCACCATTTGATCTTTAACTCATAATTATATATATATATATATATATATAATATGAGAAGAAAACCTTAAGAATTCATTTCGGTTATAATTTCGTGAATATCTATATGTTCATCTCTTCGCACCGAAATCTTTTAGTAAATGGAGAAAATTCCTCGGATTGATATATTAGATTGAAAGGGGAAGGAAAAGCAAGGGTGAAGTGAAGGAAGACAGACAGGAAGAAGGAAAGTGATGGTTTTTTAAGTTTTTTTTTTTTTTTAAATGCGATAGAGATAGGGTATGGAAAAGAAAGAGGGGAAGGAAGAGCTGGATGGGTTATAGTAAGCCTAAACAAGACTGAGACTGCCAAGTGTTGTACAGCAAAATAAGTTAATTAGTCAATCCTTTCCATAATATATATATATATATATATATATATATATATATATATATATATATATATATATATATTTCAATAAAGGTGCAATTAATTTAAAATTCATGAATTATTCATACAAAAAACAAATACAAAGGTTAATGATTTAATTGGCGAGAAATCCATCGTCATAAAACAATTCAAATAATATACAAAAACCCCGAACCTGTTTATGAAGGAAAAGATCCTTGTTTTTATAAATTTCTGTTGCATAAGTTCTTATTATTTTTAAAAGCTTTCGTCTGTTCCTACAGACATCCTCTTATTACTGAGAGTAAAAACAAGAACAAAATCTATTCCATACCTGAGGATGTCTGTAGGAACAGACGAAAGCTTGTAAAAATAATAAGAACTTATGCAACAGAAATTTATAAAAACAAGGATCTTTTCATTCATAAAGAGGTTCGGGGTTTTTTGTATATTATTTGTATTGTTTGCGACGATGGATTTCGCCAATTAAATCATTAACCTTTGTATTTGTTTTTTTAGATGAATAATTCATGAATATATATATATATATATATATATATATATAATTATGTATTTTGGTTGTCATCCCTCTTTTATACAAATTTCATTAAAAACGACTGACAAAATTACAGCCGTTAAGTTTGTTTTTTTTTAATTTTTCTTGTGTTCTTATAATTTTCTTCTTTTTCCGAACGTAAATTTTCCAGAAATTTTCCAAATGTTTTGTATGATAGAGAGAACCAATATTATGTACGAATTCACATATCTGTTAAGGGATTGTGTTGCTGATCAAACCAAATTCATAAATAATTATATTGGACATACTACAACATGCTTTACAAGAAGACTCACGTTACATCTCTCTGACCATAGCTCAATTACGTTTCATTTAAATACAAATGGAGACCTACCAAACTCTATCGGCAACATGCCCGTTAAATAATACAAATATAATAGCCTCATCCACTTGTAAAATGGCTAAAAGCAATGGAAGCATTATTAATAAGAAAAGAAAAAGTTAGCACTCAGTAAATTCAACTCTGAACAAAACCACAATTTGCTGAGTATTTTTGGAAAATAAAATATTCCCCTGTTATGTTGATATAGAAGTTTGCACTGCGACGATAACGGTCGCGGAGTAGCAGGCGCTGGTTGTAATTTCTAACATAACATAACGGGATGTCATCTTTGATGGTGAATATCTTTGTTGAAATGTCATTATAAACATTCTGATAATGGCTCATGTGAGCCGAAAGCTTCGACCGAGGAAAAGCTTAATAAAAAAATATACAAATTTTGGGCAGTTTTTGTCTTTATTTTCTCTCAAAACTAAAGCCACTATACGAAACTTGGAAGGCTCCTGATCAAACATAATAGCCATTCGTTGTCTGTTATATTTAACTATATATGTCTGAATAACGATCTGCTGCCTCAATCAATACATATATATATATATATATATATATATAAAAATATATAATATAAAATAATGGAAATTGCTGAATAAGAAAACGTCCAATGTGGACTTTATTTTCCAGTTTTCCATTTTATTTTCATTTTCTATTGTCTTCTCTACTGGTTAAATCGGAGAAATATATATATATATATATATATATATATATATATATATATATATATATGTGTGTGTGTGTGTGTGTGTGTGTATATGTTTATATATATATATATATATATATATATATATATATATATATATATATAAATATCTTGAAAAACTAAAAGTAAATTTATTTAATATAATCGCCTTCGGCTTCAACCACAGCCTCAAGACGACTTCAATCTCTTGCAACTCATCTGGACGGTTTCCTTGTATAAGTTGATCAGTGCTGCCAGGATCCTTGCCTTCATCTCTACTTTGGTGTTACAAGGAGTTTTGTGGATCTCTCGCTCAACTGCGCCTCCCGCATAATAATCAAGGGGGTTGCTGTCTAGAGAGTTAGGTGGCCAGATGTAAGGGCTGATATGTTCGCAGACATTGTCTGACACTCGTGACTAGATTCTGCTGCTTGTTTGCAAAGTCCTGTTGCTAGACATAGGGTCTTCCAGCAGCCATCCTCTTGACCCAGGGTAGCACTACCTCCTCAAGGCACTTGATTGTGGTCTCCGTGCTACGTCTGAGACCCTGAGGGAAGATGAATGGCGACATAACGTCCCTATCAGTAGTGGCCATTCCAAAACACAATGGTGTTGACTGGGTATTTTGTTTTCATCACTCTCGGTACACCTTCGTAATCACCATTAGATTCATCCAACTCTTTCCGAATCCTCCGAACTGTCCTTAGATTGACGCCCCAAAACTCTTAAATGTTCGTATTGGAGCTTCCGGTGCGAATGCCAAGCAGTACAGCATGCCGTTTCCAAATTTCTGGTGGAGTGAATTGCGCCAAAAAGCTTTTTTTCCCATGGACTGTCCCCAATTGACGC
>CAHIKZ030001513.1:2285000-2297500 GCA_903632075.3 Acanthosepion pharaonis | reverse complement strand
CCTAACAGTATGTAGAAATTTTCCATAGCGATTATTGTCTCGAAAGCTTTTGGTTAATCCATTAGCCATTTCGAAAAGATCCGTTATTAGAATATTTTTTGTCTGTATTATATAAATTTAGTAGTCATTTCATGTTGTCGGTGTCTTCAGGATATTCTTTAGTATTCTTGCTTGTTTTAAAGCGACTAATATCAAGAATAATGTCAAGAATTTCTGTACCGTATATTTATTTTTTTTTTTTACAGTGCTTCCGTTATCTTCCAACGTCTTATACAATTAGATGTTTTATAAAATTCTTCTTCGTTTGAGGGCTGGTGTCATTAGTCGGGGCCTGAGAAATGAGAAGCGGCAAGAGAGCTTGAGCAATTTTTTCTATGGTTTGGCTGAAATCCCACATTTAATACCGACCCTTTAGCAGATTCTGTCGCAATGTTGGCAGGAGGATAAGAACTTCTAACACACACACACACACACACACACACACACACACACACACATATATATATATATATATATATATATATATATATATATATATATATATAT
Source organism: Acanthosepion pharaonis (assembly GCA_903632075.3). Classification (NCBI taxonomy): domain Eukaryota; kingdom Metazoa; phylum Mollusca; class Cephalopoda; order Sepiida; family Sepiidae; genus Acanthosepion; species Acanthosepion pharaonis. The sequence goes on along the minus strand of CAHIKZ030001513.1, from coordinate 2,296,954 downwards.
ATATATATATACAGTTTCATAAGATGTTACATTCACTTTTACGAATTTTCACGTTATTTTATAACTACTTCTCATCCATAATTGTTGCTTTTTAGGACAAGACTCTGGATCAATCCACTCATCATTAATACAACTATTTTATTACTAGTTTTATTCTAACTTTTTATAGCTTAGAACACACATAAACTCTTTAAGGCAGTTCATGACACAGAATACTGAGGTAACAATAAGGAGGTGGGAAACTTCTCTGGTATTTTGGAAGCCAATACTGCATCAAAATATGGGCTTTTTAGAATGAAATTGCAAAATGATGTCACACTAAACACCTTCCCATTCATGTAATAGAGGTAACAATTAATACCATCTTTAGATTTATCATTTTCAAAGCAGAAGATCACCCCCTCCTGATAAAAAGCAACAAAATAAACAGCCATCTTCTGCTTAGAGAGATTCATATTTATTGAAAAAACATAAAATATGGATGCCTCCTTTTTGTTCACTTAGTTTCATTAATTTAGTTAATTTTTTTTTCAAAATAATGTTTTATTATATAGACTCGTTTCTTCGTCACATTTATTTCAAAATACGTAACAGCGGCAAACCAACGTGCATCTATCTAATTATTTTTCAATATGTAATTTGACACAATTTTCCAGTCGTACAGATTACGCTTTACAATGACACACCCACATAGAGTCTTAAGCTATCAAATACTTACCAAGCATCCGAGATATTTGGTCCCTAAAAATTTTAATGTAGTGTAGCCTATTGTATAAATATATGTTGTGTTATGTATATTTAAATTTATTTAATAATGTTGTTATAACGTAATACGTATTTTTTTTCACTTATATAATAGTTGAAATATAATATGCAAGTGTTTATTTGCATATGCGGATTGATATAAGAATCTGTATTGAAAACATACCGAGTCTTCTATAAAAAAAAATGCCGTAAAAACTGAAGAAAAAAACAACCCTTGCTCAAGAACCCCTTGTCTAATTTTAGTGAAATTTGGCACTGCAAATTTGCGAATTGGTTGGGGCATTATGTATCTTTTAAGCTCTATCTCGGAAACACAAATACATACATACAAGATTAACGCTTTAGAATTATATATATATATATATATATATATATATATATATATATATATATATATATATAATGCATTTTAGACACTATTTATTTATTCACCATGAAGTCATGCGGCACAATTTTCTTGCCATACAGATTATTTTTAACAATGAGACATCCACAATGACCCCCACATACTGTCTTCACCTATCAAATACATTCGTGATATTTGTTTATAAAAATGTTCTAATGTAATGTAGTGAATTGTATAATCATATTTTGTGTTATGTATATTTAAATTCAATTAATAATATTGTTATCGTGTATTATTGGAATATAATATGCAAGTGTTTGTTTATATACGCGGATTGATATAAGAATGTGTATTGAAAACAGATACTGAATTTCTTATTAAAATGTCCATAAAAACAGAAAAATGACCCTAGCTCAAGAAGCCCTTGTCTAATCTTAATTAAATTTACTAGTGCACTCAACAGGGGTTCAAAGTATAATATCCTCCTAAATTGGTTGGGCTATTATGTATTGTTAAAACTGTATCTGAGGAAGACACACACACACACACACACACACACACACACATATATATATATATATATATATATATATATATATATATATATACAAGATTAGAGTTTTAGTATTATATAGATAATGCTTTGAGACACTTATTAAATCTATACAAAAACCAATTTCCCTGTCCACAAAAAATTGTCATTTTCTCTGCACAACGATACATAAAACCCAAGCTTTGAGTATTTTTTTAATGTAGAGAAAATAATATCCACCATAACATGATTAAAATGAATGAAACCATATAAAGGACTTAATAGGCAATATTCAATTTAGACTTTATATATCTCTCTCTATATATATATTACATATGCTTATATAAACAAAAAACTTGATAATGTTTTCCTTAATCAGAATCTGAATAGCAACAACGGTGAATGAGTTGCCTATTAACCTCTTATATCTGAAGATTTTATTAACATACCGTTGCTGTGTGGTGATTAAACATGTCATTAATGGTAGATTGAATAATGTGAATATCGCAGTGTTCAGAGAATACATACAACAATTTTAAAAGAATTATATATATATATATATATATATATATATATATATATATATATATATATATATATATATATAAAAGAAAGTACAGTAAGATATATATAATCCAGTGTTCTTATAGATATTGTTATTTTTACAAAATAGTGCTCAATGTAAATTTACAGAGCATTAATATTATAAATTAATTGATTTAAAATATGTTTTTTCGCTACTCAGTTCTAACACAGTTTCATGAAATAGAACTAATGTCTTTAATTTAATGTCTTCGAATTTAATTTTGTAATTAAATTAAAGACATTAGTTCCATTTCATCCTCAAGCGAATTTTGGAGTAACCTATTTTAAAAATTACTGGGTTTTAAAAGCACAGCAAAAATCTTAATTCACGTTTCCAAGGATACAGAGAAACCCATTCATCTAGACAAGGAGTGTTTCCGATTTCATTATCGCTGTATTTAATTTAATTACAAAATTAAACTCAAGCTTTTAGCTTCCATTTTCGAAACATGGTTAGAACTGTGTAGCGGAAAAACCATATTTTAAATCAATTAATATATATATATATATATATATATATATATATATATAAATATATTTCTCTCTATTTCTCTATTAAATGCCATTTCCCTTATTTGTTGTTTGTTCCTCTTCTTTCCTATATTTTTCTTCGTACTTTCATTCAATTTTTTTTTTTAAAGAAACGTTTTAGCATTGTCAAGCCCCAGGGAAATTATTCCGGGGCCGAAAATGGTCATTAAAATGGGATACAATTGAGTTTCATTTTCATGTAATTCAGATAGATAGATAGATAGATCATAATATCAAATGGGTAAAGTGGAAAGGAAATTCCAAGTGGTTCCTTTTAATATAAAATATTAAAAAGACGGATTCGTAGAGAGCTCAATGTATAGAATACAAAGCAATGTGATATACATCAAGGAAAATCTTAACATAACAAAAATGGTCGAAATAAATCATGATTTATGACTATATTTTCATGATGTGTTAAGCTCTTCCTTCATATATATATATATATATATATATATATATATATATATAAATGAACATTGAAGCCAACACTTAGAGGTGACAGTCTATTTCATGCTAGACGCAATCGTCAGGCCTGATGATTGCGTCTAGCATGAAACTCACTGTCGCTTCTCAATGTTGACTTCAATGTTATTATTACACACGGTCTATCTCTGATATTGACCACGTTATCCGATAAATATAGCACACCTTAAGGCTATATTTCTTCATATATATATATATATATATATATATATATATATAAAATTTCTCGATTTAACCAGTAGAGAATACAATATTTATGAATAAAAATGACAATAGGAAAACTGGTAATTGCTGACGCGTTTGGTCCAATGTGGATAAAGTCAGCAATTACCAGTTTCCTATTGTCATTTTTATTTATATATATATATATATATATATATATATATATATATATATATATATATATATATATATATATAAGAAGGAATAGATACAAATTATTTCCTAAAGGCATTATGAAAAATAAAAAAATAAGAGATGATAACACCTACAGAACAGACCAACCGGGTTCGTTCCCAAGCTCATCAGGGTCGACTGGGAACAATTTAACAATTATTGCAATATATATACTCACACAAACATCCTACATACAATTAAAACATTAAAAAATGAAATGATTAATGGTATGAGGGGGGAAAAAATTCAAACCGCGCGAATTTGCACAGCACAATGAAAAAAAAAAGAGGGGAGTGTGAGGGGAATGTATGATAAACACTATAGTCTAATAACATGAAGCCCAAGGAGACAGTCTTTTTGCTTGCAAAGAGACGGCTCCCTGGACCGAATATACAGAGACTCAAGTGCCCGCAAATGAAATGGAGAGTGCGAACTGGACAGTACAGTAAACCAATTCGGACTGAAATTCTTCGCGCAATCCCTGCAATTTATCAAATGTTCAGTGATCGCTGACCCGGAAGTATTAACCAACTAGCTCTTACGGGCATCCGGATTAAGAACTCGCAATGGGACATGTTGCCCGATCCTACAATCTAAACGTTGGGAAGTCCTTCCTATGTAGTTGCTACCGCAACCACATTTAAAAGAATATATCACGGAAGAAACATGATGGGGAGGAAGAGGATCCTTACGCATAGAGGAAAAGGCAGAACGAGTCGCAAAATGAATCCTTAGTTGAGCAGAAAAATAGCACAGATGGACAGCAGACAAGACCTTGCAATATTACAGTTCTGTTCCTCCAACAATTTATTTATATATATATATATATATATATATATATATATATATATATATATATATAATTATTTATTTAAAAATATGATTCCAACTCGCGACATAAGAGGTCTCATGTTTCAAAACAAAGAGCCGAAAACTTCAATATAATTATTTGAATTAAATTGAGTTAAAGTAGCTCTGTTCCATCATCAAGCGAAATTTTTTTGGAATAACGTATTTCTGAAATTTACGTGTTTTAATAATTGAAATCAAAATTTCCATGGTAACAGCTAGGGCGAATTGTTTAATTAAACAATAGACATGAGTTAACGGTTTTTTGTTGACATCATCAGAGTTATTGGTTTGAATAATTAGCTAAAAACAAGCATACAATATAATAACTTTTACAATCCATAGCCCAAATAAATAGTTTAAATACCCTACAAAAAAGAGAACCCTTTATGAAGTCGTCAAAAAACAAACGTTATGGCAATTTTTTTTTATATGCACAAATCCCTATCATAAAAAAAATAAAATAAAAAAATAAATAAATCTCCATAGACACGCAAACCAGACTGGAGTTATACTTCTTCCGTTCTAAATTTAGACACCCCCACCTTTCCCTGACTTGACATCTAGGAAAGTAACTCTATACTGATACTTATTATTAACACCCAACACTCGCCTACCCAATTTAAACAATTCGCCCTAGTTGTTACCATGGAAATTTTGATTTCAATTATTAAAACACGTAAATTTCAGAAATACGTTATTCCAAAAAAAATTTCGCTTGAAGATGGAACAGAGCTTATTTTAACTCAATTTAATTTAAATAATTATATTGAAGTTTTCGGTTCTTGTTTTGAAACATAAGACCTCTTATGTCGCGAGTGGGAATCATATTTTTAAATAAATAATTATATTTATACTCTACGTTTGTATCGAGCACTATTTTTAAAAAATAATAACTAAAATACTAAGGAACTTTGAATTATTTACCTAACCAGTTCCTTCCTATTTTCTATATTTTTTCACACACACACACACATATATATATATATATATATATATATATATATATATATATATATATATATATATATATACGCTCTATCCCTGATATTGATCCCTTCAATCCATACATTAAAAGTATAGTTTATATATATATATATATATATATATATATATATATATATATATATATATATATATATATCAATGACTGGTCATTCGTGTCCATGGATGCCCGTCTATTAGGGCGGCTATTCAGTCCCCGTTTGCAGAGGCCTACTCGGGGAGAGCCCACCTGTGATTTATACTGCAACTATTTCTGGGAGAGAGCGCGTTATCCAGCGTAATCAACAGTCTGAACAAGGCCAGCACGCTCAAACCCTCAGTCCCGATGACTTGTGACTTTGTGCTAGCACGACCATCGACGGCTACTCAAAGAGTTCCGTCAACCCAATTTCACTCAGAAGGCTTGGGTCATACCAGTGGTATGGCTTCCATGCACTTTTGAATGGTGCCGCACGCTGGGATCACCTTTTTCAGACAGATAACTTGAAGAAGTCACCTTCCTGTCAAATCGATCGACCATGGTGAGATTCGAGCCCGGGTCTCATGGCCAAAAAGCTAGCGTTCTAACCAATAGATATATATACATACATACATAGGAGTAGACAGGTTCGCTTATCGCGTCTCCGGTCCCTTCTAAAGTATTTTCGTTCTCTTCCATTCCAGATGCGTCTTAGTGACATTATCGCCTGGCATGGGGTGAATTGATTAAAATCCAAACAGGTTTGCATTTGAGAAGCTTCGTCATTGTTAGTTTATTATTGATTTTAATCTATATATTTCTTATTCGATTCGTTTAACCCCATGCAAGGCGATAGTGCCATTAAAACCCAATGAGTTACCGAGAGCAAAAGAAAATAAGAAAGACGCTAGAGAAGAGAAAGGACAATAAAAGAACAGGTTTCAGGGAAACAGATGGCAATTGATACTTCAATTAATTTTTTGAAGATCATAAGTAACAGCGAAACAAGAAGCCAGAGGAGAAGTCCATAGGAGAGAAGTGCGAGAGAAGAAACTATTAAAATAGGACTTACGGTTACATCTAGGTATTTTAACAGTAAGACGATGGGACCTAATTGCCAATCAAGTAGTGCGCTTAAATTTATGGGGTCGAGTTTTTTTTGTTTTTTGTTTTTTTTTTAATAGGTGCTTTTTATTCCAACACCCAGGATCAATAGGCTTGTTCATTATTACTATTGTTATTATTAAAAGTTAATATATATATATATATATATTATAGTAAAAAAAGAAAGAAAAGTAAGATATATAATCCAGTGTTCTTACTGATATTTTTGTTTTTACAAAACAGTGCTCAATATAAATTTACAGAGAATAAATGAACTGATTTAAAAAAAAAATGGTTCCTTCGCTACACAGGAATTACCATGTTTCAAAAACCGAAGCTAAAAACTTCAAATTTAATTATATAATTAAATTAAAAGCCTTAGTTCTGTTTCATCTTCAAGCGAATTTTGGAATAACTTATTTTTAATTTTAATTTTAATTTTTAAATTTACTGAGTATGATATATATATATATATATATATATATATATATATATATATATATATATATATATAAATATATATATAAAACCAGTACACAAACCAATGTGCTATTGATGAAATGGTTATGTATCAAATACAGTAGAATTATAAATGTATTAATGACACCAAAAATGACACACGTATTAATTTATTTTGTTATTCCAAGAGGTCAAAGGTGAATTTAGGTGATAGAGCTATAGAGGCTGAACCTCTGAACCTAACCACCATAAACAACTTTTGGGGGACGGAGGGGGTAATTTCCAAAAGGGCAAGTTGGAAAAATGGCGTCTGACATGAAAGCGCATATGAAGCAGCGGGTGATAAATGACTTCCTCTTTCAGAAAGAAACAACGTACATTGATATTTGTATTGGCAATATCCAAGCACAAATAGGGGATGTGAGTATTTAAATTTTTTTTTTTTTTTCGGTGAAGACTTGCTCTATCCGACGAGGTTATCCTGCCCCCCCCCCCGCTGTATCGGATGAAATTTACCAGGAAATAAATAGGAGGCATGACTTTCGGAGCGTCCCTCGAGCGTATGCGAATGTTTACACTGGAATAGATTTTAACCTGGCCGAAAAGTGAAAAAAAAAAAAATAAAGAAAGGAAATGTTTGTAAAATTTATTGATGTATGCATCGAACGAATAAACCCTTTGTTTATATGTAAAAGATATATATTCAGTATGTGTTAAATTTTTCATCAGATCTCCCGACTTCCTGATATAGTATAATATATATATATATATATATTAAGAAATGGACAAAGTCCAACAATTTATTTATTAAAGACATTTTTATGCTTAACGTTCTTTTTTATAGATGCAAGTATTTAAGCAATTGCTCTGTTTATGATAAACAGTATTAAATAACATTTACCGGCCTGAATGTCCGAGAAATTTTCATAGAAAATATTCGTTCTTTGACAGGATTCGAACCTGCATCCTATACGGAACCGTCATTTACGCTGACGTGCCTTAACGATCGGCCACAAAGGAGCGTTCGGTAGGCAAGGTCGAATTTACTGCTTATAAACTTCAATCTTCCATGAATCTCGTACATTCATAACTGCTCTGGCGTATCAAATGTAAACAAATGACGTCATACATTAAGAAATGGACAAAGTCCGACAATTTATTTATTAAAGACATTTTTTAATGTTTAACGTTGTTATTTATAGATACAAGTATTTAAGTAAATGCTCTGTTTATAGTAAACAGTATTAAATAACATTTACCGGCCTGAATGCCCGAGAAATTTTCATAGAAAATATTTGTCCTTTGACGTTATTATAAACAGTTTGTCATGGATACATTATAAACTTTTTCTTACTTAAGGTTACTAATTCTATAATCTAAAAGGTTATGTAGACAAAAAGTTATAGTCCGATCAGTTTATTCAGAAATGGACATTTTTATAAAATGAGGCGTTTTATACTTGAACAAAAATTATAAGACCAGGGGGTATAAATTGTTTTTTTTTAATATGAGTCAAATCTCATGCGGCGTACCGATCGGGGGGAAAAAAAAAAGTTGCCCATACCTGTTTTAGAGGTACGCAAACGTTCTGTGTTCCACTTGATCTTGGAAATGATAAAATATTGACTCCTTCCCTTGGGTTTTATCGCTTGAGATGATTGTGCTCTAATCTGACAATATTTCCGATGACTGACAAACCATAACTCCATGTTTCTGGATACTGGACGGCTAGATATGAAACAATGGCGGCGCAACTTCTGGTAAACAAAAGTGTCGAATACTGCACGACATTCTAAGAGAACAAGCGATTGTTTAAACATCCATTGTCTGTAATCCGATGCATAGGCTATCGAGGAAGAAATTCGATCTCCAGCCACGAGGACTTATTTCTTCGTCGGGTACAAAATAGAACAGGCATACAATGTACCCTCCGTACCCGTTCCGTTTAAAATTAGAGCCGATCAGCTGGTAGTATCCGCTACACATGAGGACGCAGGTTCGAACCCGGCCTGAGGACATATTTTCTTTATTGAGATTTCTCGAGAACGCAGGCTGGTAGACGGAATAAATACTGTTATAAAAAAACAAAAAACAACAACAAAAAAAAAAAAAACAACAACAAAAAAGAAAAATAACGGGTCGTCTACTCAAACATAAGCATCCACTAAAAAACCGTTTTAAATAATAATTATGTCGGATTAAAACTAAAGACATTAATTCACTAGAATTTAGGCAACGATATATATATATATATATATCAGTAAGTAAGTGCGATAAGTAGCTTGGAAACAGGTTATATAGGATAGATAACGGTTGATTCTAGACTTGGTGACAATAAGATTTTACTGAACAGACAGTGATATATATATATATATATATATATATATATATATATATATATATATATATATATATATATATATATATATATATATATATATAACCTGTTTCAAACTCAAGCTATTTATCTCATAGATAGATAGATAGATAGATAGATAGATTACGAACAGACTGAGACAGATAGATAGATAGATAGATAGATAGATAGATAGATTATGAACAGACTGAGATAGATAGATAGATAGATAGATAGATAGATAGATAGATAGATAGATAGAATGAATACGAACAGACTGATAGATAGATAGATAGATAGATAGATAGATAGATAGATCTCTATATGTATCGTTGCCTAATTTCTATTAATATATTTATAAATGACCAAATGCATATCATCAAGGGATTAACTTTCCATAAATATAAAAAGGCCTTCAAAAAAAATCTTGATGTTATTGTCAAGGATATTAATAAATCCGGTTACATATATGTTAAAACCGACAAAACGGCTCACTTTTATAAGTTATCTCCTAAGGATCATGATACATTAGTTAAAGATAGTCTAACCAGAAGCTACAAAAAATTGATCCAAATATTTTCAACCAAATAGATAAGATTAACTCTATCAGTATATCAATTACTGATAAACTACAGATTAATAATCGGGTCAGTGAACTACAAACTAAAGAAGCCTATGTCTTATTAAAAGACCATAAACCACAATTCAGAACTAAGCCATCTAGTAGGCTTATAAATCCTACTAGACCAGAAATCGGTAGAATTAGTAAGACTATCTTGGAAGATAGTCTTACTATAAAAACAACCCTTGGAATATCACAGTGGATTAATACAGCTGATGTTGTCAACTGGTTTAATAACATCTGATATAAGAGCAACTGTACTTTCATTCAGTTCGATATTATCGACTATTATCCCTCTATATCGAAGAATCTATTCATTTTGGCCTTGGAATTCGCCCGGGAATACTCTAATATTTCTGAGAGTGAAGTGGACATTATCATGAAATGCCGAAATTCTGTTCTGGTCTACAAGAATGAACAGTGGACCAAAATGTCTTGCAATGACAATTTTGACATTTCAATGGGTTCATTGGATTCTGTAGCAGCTTCTGACCTGGTTGGATTATTTCTTTTGTACAATTTAAGTGCCTTCGATTGTCTAGATTCTGATAGCGTAAGATTCTATAGAGATGATGGCTTATTAGTTGTTAAAAACTCCACTAAAATTAAGGTAGACCGTATTAGGAAAATGATCCATAGGATATTTAAGGATTTAGGTCTTTGGACAATAGTTACAACTAATGTTAAACAAGTGGATTTTCTAGACGTCACCCTAGAACCTTCAGTGTTTTAATTTGCAAATAATGAAACCAATACCAAAGGGGGAAAAGTTATAAACCAAGAACATGTAGGTTATCCGAAAATAATCATTCAGCATACGAGTCCAAGGCCCAAAGAAGAAAAAAAAACAACTAAATAAATAATAGTGAGTAAAGTAGACCTAGTTAAACCTAGAGAGCCAGACAGATCTATCTATCTATCTATCTATCTATCTATCTATCTATCTATCTATCTATCTATCCCAATCTGTTCGTATCTATCTATCTATCTATCTATCTATCTATCTATCTATCATAGCCTATTCCTATCTATCTACCAATCTATCATAGTCTATTCCTATCTATCTATATGAGTCTGTTCTTATCTATCATCCATCTATCTATCTATCTATCTATCTATCTCTCTCTCTCTCTCTCTCTATATATATATATATATATATATATATATATATATATATATATATAGTTAAACCTAGAGAGCCAGACAGATCTATCTATCTAGATCTATTTATCTATCCCAATCTGTTCAAAATATTCATCTATCTATCTATCTATTATATCTATCCCAATCTGTTCGTATTCATTCATCTATCTATCTATCTATCTATCTATCTATCTATCTATCTATCAAATCTGTTTCTATCTATCTATCTATCTATCTATCTATCTATCTATCTATCTCAATCTGTTCGTATTCATCTATCTATCTATCTATCTATCATTATTCCCATCTATCTATCACCAATCTATCATTCCCATCTATCTATATCAGTCTGTTCTTATTTATCTATCATCTATCTATCTATCTATCTATATATATATATATATATATATATATATATATATATAGTTAAACCTAGAGAGCCAGACCAAGGTTTCACCTAAGCGGATCGTCAGGCAAGGCTGGCTCTACACGCTCCATATTGGTCGATTTAAAACAGCGCTCAACAGGGTGGCCTAGAGCTGGATTAATATTAATAGAAATCTTATAAGTATAAGAAACTATGTTTTCTTTCTTTGGGCCTTGACTCGTATGCTGGACGATTATTTTTGGTGAACATACATGTTCTTGGTTCTTTCTTTTTTTATACTTTTTTTTCCCTTTGGTATTGACTTGTTTATTTGCAAATCAATACACCGAAGGTTTTCCGAGCGAGTATAGTTTCTTATACTTATAAGATTTCTATAAATAATAATTCAGCTCTAGGCCACCCTATTGAGAACTGTTTAAAATCGACTA
>CAHIKZ030001513.1:2275000-2280000 GCA_903632075.3 Acanthosepion pharaonis | reverse complement strand
GATCAATCAAATTGTTTTCTTTCTGCTTCCTAAGTGAGTCAGAACTTTCTGGCCAATCTAGTAATTTTATATTAGCATAACTCATTAGTTCAGAAGGAGAGTCCATGGTTTTTGAATACGCGCTTGCTGAGTCTCCCAAAGGCCCAATTATGAGGTGGTCAATGTCTCTTTTTTCATGTTTCGGATTGTGAGAGAGTGTTACCAAGGTAGGGAAGGTCGTTGTCAGCTTCCAGTGACATGTACCCTATGAGGATAATAATTTCTGGTATTCCTTGTCCAGAAACAGGCTATGTAAGTGTCTTCCGTCCCAAAACGAAGGTAGAAAAGAATATATGCAATAGTTAATTTTTTTAAAATTATATTAGGTTGGCCAGAAAGTCCTGACTCACTTAGGAAGCAGAAAGAAAACAACAAAATTTTATGGAGCAACACCAAGATTTATTCTTCAAAATAAAGTCCATCATTTTCGACGATCTTCTGCCAGCGATCAGCCAAATCTCTCCCAAATACCAGTTGGCTGGCTTTGAGTTAAAAAACTGTAAACAAGCTTTCTTCACTCCATTAAAAGTCTATCTTTCTCTCCCTTTGTTTGTTTGTTTCTTTCTTTCCCTCTCTCTCTCACACACACACACATACACATATTAGGTTAGTCAGAAAGTCCTGACTCACTTAGGAAGCAGAAAACAACAATATTTTATGGAACAACATCAATACTTATTCTTCAAAATAAAGTCCATTATTCTAAACGATTTTTGGTCATCTATCAGCCAGCATCCGAATCCTGTCCCAAATACCAGTCCACCGGCTTTGAATCACAAAACTATTAAAAAAAAAAAGAAGCTTCCTTCACCATGAAAAGTGTCTATATTTCTGAGATGAGGTATTGTAATTATTTACACTATTTACTTTGTTTGGACTGTAACCCAGTCTCTTTCTCTCTCTCTCTCTCTCTCTCTCTCTCACTCGCACACACACCCATATGAGATTGACCAGAAACTCCTGACTCAATTAGGATGCAGAAAACAATATTCATTCTTCAAAATAAAGTCCATCATTCTCGACGATCTTCTGTCAGCGATCAACCAGCATCAGAATCTGTCTCAAATACCAGTCGGCTGGCTTTGAATCAAAAAACTGGAAACAAGCTTTCTTCACTTCATGAAAAGTGTCTAAATTTCTGAGATGAGGTATTGTAATTATTTACACTATTTACATTGTTTGGACTGTTGTCTTCATCCTTATTGCTTTATTCAAAATGGCTGTCTATATTTCTGTGGGGAAAAATGCATTGTTCGGACTGCTGTCCTTATCTTTGTTGAAATGGCCCAGTGGGGAAAAATGCATTGGTTGGATCCAGCATTAGTTGGATCCAGCATTAGTTGGATCCAGTGACTTGAACCAAATAGTTATGAGTCCAATACCTGGCAACTGCAGAGGCGAACAAAAACTTGGAGAGATGAGTTAAAGGGTGATAACTGAGATATCCGGAAGAGGCATGTCACGTGGAACTAGAATCTACCCCGTTCAAAATTCCAGAGAAGGTCGGAGAGTAGAACGGCCGAAACGTCGTGAATATGGCAACAAAAATGAGGACAACAGTCCGAATAATGTAAATAATATAAATATTCATCAAAGGTGCTGAAACGCTGATCGCGGAGGAAGTCTGCCATTGAGCGGAAGCGGCTATAACCTCCCGGAGCAACATCGGCAGTGAATGGTGGATGTGGAAGATTCTAAACACCGTCCATCTGTCTGAACTTCTTCTTAATCAACCTGACAGTATGTGGCCTCGCATTGTCTTGCTGTAACAAATCACGACCTCGATTGACTAAAGAAGGATGCTCCTTCTTTAGTTTGTCGTACACGCGGTAAAGTAGTGCCCTTTCTGATTTTACATATCTAATTGGGACTCGACAGGAAATGAACCTGCAAGAGAAATCAAAGGAAATAATAATAATAATTCATTTGTTTAATCATTTCATACCAAGTAAGGCGATAAAGCCACTAAGACACAAGGGTTTAGTGAGAGTGAAAGGGGAAAAAAAGATCAATAAGATAAAAAGATTCAAAACGACAGAATATAAAGATTGATATTGCATTTAAATTTTTGAAGATCGTAGCTGAAAGGAAAGCAAAAAGTCGGAGAAAGTTACACAAACGAAGTGCAAGTGAAGGAACTGTTAGCATAGAACTTGCGGTTATATCTAACCATTTCAACAGTAAAACGCAGCGCATTAAAGTACTGCGGTTAAATTTGTGAAGTTGCAGTAGCAAGGATGAAAGCTTATCAGGTTTACTATGAAGGTGTTTATAGAAAAGACACAGGGAAAGTATGGTACGGCAGTGTGGGTGTGACTGATGCCAGGTCAGAACCGATATTATTGCAGATTCTTCTTTAGATACACTATTTACATTATTCGGACTATTGTCCTCATCTTTGTCGCCATATTTATTACAACGTTTCGGTCGTTGTACGCTCCGGCCATCTTCAGGTGGTAGGAATGTCGAACTGAACTCTTTATTTCGCTCACTGGGGTAGACTGTTCTAGTTCCACGTGCCATGTTTGATGGATGTCAGTTATCAGTTATCTCCTGTTAATTTCCCTCTCCAAGTTCTCCACTGCCTTAACCGTGTATTGAACTCATACTCTTTGGGTCCTGTCACTAGATCTAACTAACGCCTTTATCCACTTAAATTAAGAAAAGCAAAACTTTTTTTTTTTTTTTTTTTGATATTTTGAAGGGGTGATTTGCAAAGGAGTTAAGGATGAAACAGAACTGAATTAAAAGTGAAATAATTGAAGTACGTCAAACGACACTTAAATCAGGCGAACTTTTTAAGGAATATGTCATGTATAGATTCCCATAGGTAGAAATTAGGAACGTTTTTTTCACTAAAAATTATTTTTAAAATTATTTTTAAAATTATTTTTAAAATATTGAGGTACATTGAGGTTATGTGCTTTTCAAATTTTGATTCAAAAATTTGCTTTTCAATTTATTTCCAAATTGCACTCTTGAAAGCGATGAAGAATTTTTTTTGAACTATTATATTATTATAATTAAAATCTAAAAAAAAAATTCTTGTAAAAATTCATTATTCATCGAAAAAACTTTATTTCTTCAGACAATAGCGTCCTTAATATAACTTCTATACAAAAGCAATTAAAAGCTTTTCTAATAATGTCATAGTTGTATTGCATTTTTTATTTTATATTTCAGAGCAGATTTTTGATGAAACGGGTCGCTGTTTTACAAAAAAAATTAATGATTTACTTTCTTCAAAGTGTCCTCTTTTTAACTAATAAAAAAAAACTCCCCCTCTTAAAAATTTAACTTCTCGAAATTTCATGAAATTTTGTAAGTGGTTGGTAACATATGTAAAAAAATATATATATATTTTTATCAAGACTTTCTAAAATATTTCCTGAAAGTTTCATTAAAATCCGACAATCATTTAAATTTTGCAAGAATTTACAAATCAATGTGTTTTCCCTCGAAAAAAGCTCAAAATAAAACTAACCTTTTTTTTCGCTAGTTCGCCGCTGTTGTAAAAAAAGGGTTTTAACCAAAATTTCGAACGTGCTAGACAGGTGTAAAAAATTAAAAAAATATTTTGGTCTTTCCTCTTAATAATAAGATAAACATTTTGATGACAAAACTTTGATTTTATTGAGTTTGGGACCGTTTTTCATCAAGCTATGCTATTTTTTTATGCGACTTAGTAGAGGTACCTACTTTATTCCTAAACATTTGTCGTATTTTAAGCCCCGCCTACAGGGCAAGATTTTCATAAGAAAGAGATTAAATTAAGACAAAACGAGATTTTTTATTCATAATCAGAAAGAAGCAGCTGAACTTTCTTGGATATATAATGAGGAAGGAGGGCTTGGAGAATTTGACACTTACAGGACATATACGAAAGCAAAAGAGAAATTGGGAGACGACAGGAAGTTTATCGCACCAGCTTATGTGAATGAAACCTATTGACTTATAACCCCTTTTTTGGGTTATTTAAAGCAGACTGACGACTTATCAAAGCTTTTGGGGTTATTTGAAACTGATTTACGACTTATCAAAGCGTTTGGGGTTATTTGAAACTGATTTACGACTTATCAAAGCTTTTGGGGTCATTTGAAACTGATTTACGACTTATCAAAGCTTTTGGGGTCATTTGAAACTGATTTACGACTTATCAAAGCTTTTTGGGTCATTTGAAACTGATTTACGACTTATCAAAGCTTTTGGGGTCATTTGAAACTGATTTACGACTTATCAAAGCTTTTGGGGTCATTTGAAACTGATTTACGACTTATCAAAGCTTTTGGGATTATATGAAACAGATTTACGACTTATCAAAGCTTTTGGGGTTATTTGAAACTGATTTACGACTTATCAAAGCTTTTGGGGTCATTTGAAACTGATTTACGACTTATCAAAGCTTTTGGGGTTATATGAAACTGATTTACGACTTATCAAAGCTTTTGGGGTCATTTGAAACTGATTTACGACTTATCAAAGCTTTTGGGGTCATTTGAAACTGATTTACGACTTATCAAAGCTTTTGGGGTTATTTGAAACTGATTTACGACTTATCAAAGCTTTTGGGGTCATTTGAAACTGATTTACGACTTATCATCACTTTTTGGGATATTTAAATCGAACTGACATCTTATCAAAGATTTGGAGTTATTTGAAGCTGATTTACGACGTATCAGCCCTTTTTGAGTTATTTAAATCGGACTGACGACTTATCAACCCTTTCTGGGTTATTTTAAACTGAAGTAAATTTTTGATTGTAAGAATAATTCTTTTGGCTTTTTTTTTTGAGAGTGAATATTGCATTTGCAATTTTTATTATTATTTTTCCAGATACAAGTTCTACTATTTAACCCAAATCTGGGGGAAGTGATGAATACATTCACTTCGTAAACGTATTTGTGCATAAGTAAATGTAACGAATGCGACTTGAAATTGAAATCGGATCTCCAGTTGCTCAT
>CAHIKZ030001513.1:2120000-2270000 GCA_903632075.3 Acanthosepion pharaonis | reverse complement strand
AAAAAAAGAAAGAAAGAACGAAGAGAAAGGAAGAAAGAGAAAGAAAAATAAATGATATAAGAGAAGGAAAGAAAAAACAGAAAGAAAATGGAAAGAAACAAAAAGAAAGAAAGAAAAGGAAGAAAGAAAAGAAAAAGAGGAAAGAAAAACAATGCTCAAGTGTAAAAAGTAATGTAGAAAAGAACGAAGTTGAAACACGCAAGGGGCTACTGTGAGTGAAAGCGAATGAACAGGTATTAGAATGAACCGGAAACACAATCCTAAACAGGAAACAAGTGATAAACCTATTGAGGAGAAGAAGTAATGAGTAAATAAAATTCCAAAGCTCAGACGGAAATCTTAGAAGTATAGAGTTGCAATAGATTTTAGAATGAACCGGAAACACAATCCTAAACAGGAAACAAGGGATAAACCGCTAATCCTGTCCAAAAGATCTTGGAGTGGTGACAACCGGACGATAGGCGAAAAGGGCTACACCTATTGAGAAGAACAAAAAAAAAATAATTAGTGAATAAAATTTCAGGGTTCAGAGACATTAGAGGTATAGAGTAAAAGTAGATTTTAGAAGGAACCGGAAAGCCAATCCTAAACAAGAAACAAGGGATTAACCGCTACTAATATTTAAAAAAATGGGGGAAAGTGTGCACTGGTTGATAGGCGAAACTATTTACTCCTATAGAAAGTATGGGAAAAGGCATTGGCAGAGTATAAAAGAAAGAATTATTGATAGAGCAATGCAATTGCATGTGTAATATAAATGCTCTGATATAATTTTTCTCCCCGGAATCGATCCTTCAAATCTACAAACAACCATTCGCCCTTGCATGGAGTATTGCTGCCATATATGGTCTGGAGCCCCTTCTCTTTGCCTCGGGGTTCTTGATAATCTCCAGAGGAGGATATGCAATATAATTGTCCCTGTTCTGGCATCTCGTCTACAGTCGCTCTCTCACAGACGTGCCGTCGCCTCTCTCTGTCTTTTTTACAAATACTTTCATGGTAATTGTTCCGATGAGCTGCATTCGTTGCTTCCCAGACTTCATGAATTCAAGCGTCCTACGAGGCTGGCATCCCGCTGTCACCTTTTCATTGTTGAAACTGTTAAATGTCTCTTCAACTCCAATAGCTTCATATCTCGCACCTCTCGTCTGTGGAACTCCCTTCCCTATTCCTGCTTCCCTGATAGCTATAATCTCCAACTATTCAAATGTAATGTCAATCGACAGTTGCCTTAATCTATCCACTATCCTTCTCCTCATCCTTTCCTCTATCACTCCTATCTGCTTTCTCTCCAAATCCTCTATAACCCCTTGCGTGCTAGTGGCTTCTCGCATTGCTTGGGGTGAAATGCTTGAAAAAAAAATAAATGGCCTGATATTTTTTCCTGAAGAAATGCAGTGAAATCAGAGAGGAAGAGATTATCAGTTGTTAAGAATTCAAGCATTTTTGAAAGGCTTAGAATATGGAATCCTCCACATTTGCCTGTCACCCCCTACGGAAAGATGCACTCTTCTCCAAATAAACCTTTAACCAATCATCACTTTACTTTTCCAAACTCAATCACCCATTGGTTAAAAGGACACTAAAATGTAGCAAAGTTGAGAGAAACATTTTTCCCGGTCAGGCCCCTGAGAGCCTATTTGAAAACTCGAAAATCTATAAAAAAAAAAATCGCTCGATTTAATTCAAGTCAGTCAGAAATTGAGTTTCGAGAGATACCAGCAGATCCCATGCGTGCCAACACAATGACTCAATAACCACTGCCAACCTCTCAACAACTCAACACGACTCGCACAACTATTGCCACATGAAGAAACTTAACTTACAATTTACTAAAAAGTGACATTATCACTACAAAACAGTAATTGTACATTCAATCAACTTTAGCCTATCAGTTAAAGGCGAACAACTCTTCATAACTTAAATCAACACTGACAGTTGTCACACACATACACACTATCACTTGAACTTAGACAATTGACAATTTTCCTTGCAGATATCAAACTATTTTAATTCCACAAACAAACTTAAACTATCAACCTTTACTCACTAAATTTCTGCATGGACAATCTTTGTAACCTTATCTTACTTGCCACATTTAACAAACAACCTATTATCACTTTGTGTATGTCAAATATATATATATATATATATACTCATGTTATTATTGAAATCTCTAATGACGTTGTTTTCACTAATTTCTTGAAGTTGAATTGTCTATTTATTTTTGTTTGATTTATTTGTTGCGGATAAATGCATTACGATCATGCATATTCTTGGCCTTGACAAAAAAAATCACCTTCTGATGCATCTTGCTCAGCAGAGATTCAACAATAAGAATATTATGTATAGCGAATGCATTGCTAATGATATTTTTAATATAAAACATATTGATAAGAAGAAAGGATTCACCAGCGGCCATTAATTAAAGCAAATATACCAACAGGGCTGTGTAAGTTTAATTTTATTTTTTCAATTGGGTATACAGTACGGTGCAATGCTATTCAACCACTTTTCATCAGTTTGTGATCTTTTCAATTTAGTATCAGACGTTTTGTAATATCGTCATTAGAAAGTGTAAGAGCAGTCCGTTTGCAATCTTACCATTATACCCTTAAGACAGATTTATTTGAGCAACCCAAGAAGCAATTCTTTAAATGGTAATTAGTATTAACAAAAGGGATAAACAAAGTAGGTGCTTTATGAGAAAAGTGAGAAAAAAGATGTTCGTGTGATAAAAATGTGGTATTAATAGAATGAGGGAGATTTGAGATTTTTTTTCCTCCTATTATAAATGGTTGTCATTGTCGTCTGCAAAATATGCTGTAAAGTGATTTAGTTAGATTTATGAGCAAAGGAAGGAAACGGACATTTTTCTTTTCGTGACCAACTTTTGGGTGATATATTTTATAGATATTTTTTTGTACCTTCGTTCATTTTTTTATTCAACCAATTTTTTTCTTTCTTTCTACTTTTGAATTAGTATTTATTCGCTCTATTTTATTTTCTTTTTTCTTCTTCTTCACGCCATCTATGATTATTTCTGTATCTTCTTTATTTCGCTTTCATCTTTTCTTCTTTCCCTTCTTCACTGTTTTCTCCTTTCACTTCTTTGTTCATTCTCTCCTTCACTTCTTCTTCTGCACACACTCCTTTTACTATCATTTCGATATGCCCTTTTTCATCTATTCATTCATTAATTCTTTTCCTCATTGCGCCCTTCTTCTTTTTCTTTAGGTTTTTCTTCTCTTTTTTTCTTTGTCCTCTTCTTTACGCCTTTCTTCTTCTTCTTCTTCTTCTTTTTACGCCTTTCTTCTTCTTTTCACGTCTTTCTTCTTCTTCTTTACACCTTTCGTCTTCTTCTTCTTTTCTTCTTCTTCTTTTCTTCTTTTCTTTTCTTCTTTTTTTTCACGCCTTTTCTTCATCTTTTCTTCGCCTTTTTCTTCTTCTTCTTTTTTTTGCACCTTTCTTCTTCTTTCTTCTTTTCACGCCTTTCTTCTTCTTCTTCTTCTTCTTTTTTGCACCTTTCTTCTTCTTTTTCTTCTTCTTCTTTACTCTTTTCTTCTTCTTCTTTTCACGCCTTTCTTCTTCTTTACACTTTTTTCTTCTTCACGCCTTTATTCTTCTTCTTCTTTTCATGCCTTTCTTCTTCTTCTTCTTCTTCTTCTTCTTTTCACGCCTTTCTTCTTCTTTTCACGCCTTTCTTCTTCTTCTTCTTCTTCTTTTTTGCACCTTTCTTCTTCTTCTTCTTCTTCTTCTTCTTCCTTTCTTCTTCTTCTTCACGCCTTTCTTCTTCTTCTTCTTCTTCTTTTCTTCTTCTTTCTTCTTCTTCTTTCTTCTTCTTCTTCTTCTTCTTCTTTTCAAGCCTTTCTTCTTCTTCTTCTTCTTCTTCTTTTCTTCTTCTTCTTTTCACGCCTTTCTTCTTCTTCTTACGCCTTTCTTCATCTTTTCACGCCTTTCTTCTTCTTCTTCTTCTTTTTCTTTTTTCTTCTTCTTCTTCTTCTTTTCTTCTTCTTCTTTTCACGCCTTTCTTCTTCTTCATGCCTTTCTTCTTCTTCTTCTTCTTCTTCTTCTTTTCTTCTTTTCACGCCTTTCTTCTTCTTCTTCTTTTCTTCTTCTTCTTCTTCATCTTTTCTTCTTCTTCCGCCTTTCTTCTTCTTCACGCCTTTCTTCTTCTTCTTCTTCTTCTTCTTTCTTCCTTTCTTCTTCTTTTCACGCCTTTCTTCTTCTTCTTCTTTTTTCTTCTTCTTCTTTTCTTCTTCTTTTCTTCTTCTTTCTTCTTCTTCTTCGCCTTTTTCTTCTTCTTCTTTTTCTTCTTCTTCTTCTTCTTCTTCTTCTTCTTCTTTTCTTCTTCTTTTCCTTTCTTCTTCTTCTTCTTCTTCTTTTCTTCTTCTTCTTTTCACGCCTTTCTTCTTCTTCTTCTTTCGTCTTCTTCTTCTTCTTTTCACGTTTTTCTTCTTCTTCACGCCTTTCTTCTTCTTCTTCTTCTTCTTCTTCTTCTTCTTCTTCTTTTTTCAAGCCTTTCTTCTTCTTTTCACGCCTTTCTTCTTCTTCTTCTTCTTTTCTTCTTCTTCTTTTCACGCCTTTCTTCTTCTTCACGCCTTTCTTCTTCTTCTTCTTCTTCTTCTTCTTCTTCTTCTTCTTCTTTCTTTTCTTCTTTTCAAGCCTTTCTTTCTTCTTCTTCTTTCTTCTTCTTCTTTTCTTCTTCTTCTTCTTCTTTTTCTTCTTCTTTCTTCTTCTTCTTCTTTTCTTCTTTTCTTCTTCTTCTTCTTCACGCCTTTTTCTTTTTTTTCTTCATTTCTTCTTCCTTTCTTCTTCTTCACGCCTTTTTTCTTTTTTTTCTTCATTACGCCTTTTCTCTTTTTTGTAACGGATTTGTAGAACAGGCTCCTACGAGGGTGGTTCCCTACAAACATAACCAAGTTATGGTTCAATCATCATGTTGCTCCTTGTCCTCATAATTTCACTTACTTCTACAGTCATATCTAACAAATCTCATCTAGTAAGCCTCTACCTTGAGTTGCTCTTGAGCCTTGTCTTCAAAGAAGTTTAGTAAAAAAAAAAATGCAACCACAATAGAAAAATGCTTCTTAGATGTAGTATGATTTTATGCAAGGCCGATTTTTATCAATTCGCGCTTTCGGGGGGTTGTTTTCGCACTTTCGGGGGTTGTTTTCCCACTCACCGTTCGTATCTAAACTAAAAGGACACATCGTGATTGTCGCTTTTTTAAAGGAGCTTCTCTGCTTCCTCTCAAGTAGCTAGCCGCCTTTACTCGGTAGATCAATTTTTGAAGCAGCTTTTTTCATCGGCACCACCCCATGCAAGGCAATAAAGCCACTAAGACACAAGGGGGCTATAGGGTGTGGAAGAATTAGAAACAGAAACATTAAGAATGAGCAGGAAGAGAAAAAAAGTAATCAGGGGGACAGTAGATAGCGATTGACATCGCATTTAAATTTTTGACGATAAAATTTGGCTGGAAATCATGGAACCGGAAGGGAGCTCCACAAGCAAGAAGTGCGAGAAAAGAAACTTACGGCTACATCCAACCAGCTCAACTGTAAATTGATGAGATTTGACTCCAGTCTAGTACTGCGCTTAAATTCAAAAATGTCTAGTTCCCATAGCGAAGAGTGATATTTATTCTGCTGTGTACAGAAAGGCGGCACAAGTCCAAAATGGGAAATGGGGGGGGGGCGGTAAGGACGGTCTTCTTCTATCTTAACGTTAAACTTAGCTAGCCACAAACACTGACCCAAATATACAGCAATATTTCTTACACCAAAACAACGCATTCTTACTTACCTTTCTTACTACAATAACCATAATACCTCGTTGTCTCTATGAAAGTCCTAACTAGTTCCCATAGGTACAATTCAATGTCTGTGTCGGGGGGTGGGGAATAAAACAACAATTTAAAAATCTAAACCCCAATGATTATTTACTTAAAAAAAACATCCCCAAAAAACGAACAATTAACATAAAAGTATTTATAGAAAAGGCACTGAAAAGTTCTCAGGCCAACCAAGATGTAGCTTTATGTCAGATTATTTTATCCTATGTTGGGAAATATTTCGAGAATTTTTATCAACCTTTCATACGTGTATACATAGGTACGTACATATATACATATATGCATGCATAGACACATACATACATACAACCAGTCTTGCATATATAAACACATATATACATATATACAACCATTCATGCATATATACACACATTATTCAAACGTTATTGTCATCATTGTTAACTATAACAGTCAACGATTGTCTATTATGTTTTATCAGGAGCCGTTTCATGCGTCATATAATGGCTTTGGTTTCAAGAGAAAATAAAGACAAAAGCTGTCCAATATTTGGAGATTTCTTTAGTATATTTTTTATATATCTGAGCTTTCGACTCACATGAGCCATCATCAGATGGTTATATGGATATAACAATAGAGATGGTCACCGTCAGATATGACATTCGTTTTGTTTACATTGAAGTTTGCTATGCGACGATAACGGTCGCGGAATAGCAGACTCAGCTCGTAAATTCGTAATACGGTTCTATGACGTCGTACATGACCACATGAGATAGAGAAATGTTATTAACAGAACGATATGTTTAAATGCATTGTAATATGTCGTCACACACATAAATACGCGCATACATATATACATAAATGTATATACGTAGATACAGACTTACATACATGCATCTTGTTGCAGTTTTTTGTGTATAATATGTACTAGTGAGTTAGCTCAGATGACTTAACTCACTTTATAGTCTACCAATAGAAGGTTAACCAATCAGAAGACGTAGAACATTCTATCCGTCGTGTATAAAGGCGGCCATTTTTGTTCACTCTACCCGAATGTCCAGTGCCAGCTTGTCAGGCGAAGAGAAACAGAAGGACGAACTACGCTCTGCTACTTTTACCAAAATATCCACTGCTAACCTGAACAACGCTTTCCTACTGTCTTCGAAATATTCACTGCTAACCTCTGGATTCTATACTCGAAAACGACCGTCATGATGAATAACACATCTAACCAATTTAACTGCTAAACGATGAGAACTTTGTCACAAAATCTTCTATTGAGCTTAAATTCATCAAGTTTAGATATCATAGAAGAAAGTTCATCAAAAAAATTAACATGAAAATATAAATAGAAAAGGTACAGAGAAGCAACTTTACGGTGATGGGAAAATGACTGAAGCCGAGATGCCAAGTCAAAACCAATAATATTGCAGATTCTTCCTTGGATTTTATCCCTAAATTTATATATCAGGAACAGTAGACATATGTGGCAGCCATATTTCTGGCATGAACGAAAGGTAGACTTATAAATATATAAGATAGATTCTGGCTAGAAAAATTGTCTAGCATGTCACAGTAAACCAACTTTCCTTGCAGCAGACCTAGCAATTGATTCAATATAATCTTCCCACTTCTTGTCAGCAGAGAACGTAAATGTAAACTGTAAAAAAGATGAGACCTAGCCGCCAATCTAGTACTGCACTTAAATTCATAAAGTCTAGTTACCACAGAAGAAAGTAATATTTATTTCGCAAATATAAAAAAGTGGTACAAAGCCAAGTCAATCTGTCTTATCTTAAACTTAGCTAGCAACAATTACTGATCCAAAATATACCACGGTATTCCTTACACCAAAACGACATATCCTTCCTTACAATTCTCACTACGACCTTGTGTCACAACCTGATTACGTGATGGTAGGGGATGTCAAATGAACCGATTACCATTACAGTCACCATAATACCTCAAGGTCTCTATGTAGCCCTCACATATGTACAATGCGTCTGGGACGGAGGGATAAAAATAACAACACTTAAAAAAGGAAATCCCCAATGAATGTTTACAATGATATATAATTTATATAGAATAAACTAAACAAAATAGAGTAAGTAATAAAACCTTTACTTGTGTAATAGAGAAAAATTTCATTAGAACAATTACCATGAAAAAATTTATAAAAAGGACACAGGGAAGTTATGTTACGGCGGTGGAAAAGTGACTGAAGCCAAGATGCCAGATTAGGATCAATAATATTGCAGATTTTTCTTTGGATTTTACGAAAAAAAAATCTATTAATCATCATTTTGAAAAGGTATATCATAAAATATTTATATTTTTTATGTACTAAATAAACGCTGGATATATTTGAGATTGTTGAAATTTTCAACCGAATTTTGTTTGGGGACTCACGGTTAATCGAAACGGGTCTCCCCATGAATATTAATTTTAAATCCTCTTCAAATTTGTATGCAGATATCTTTGCTTAATCAAATATTGAGACATTGAAATTAAGAGGAGTTTTTTTTTTTTTTTGTTGGTTTTTCGAAAAAAGCTTTTATAGCCATACGAATTCTTCTACCTGGGTCTAAGAAACATGGAAGGGAAAATTAATCTGTCGCGATTTGATGCCAACAGTAACCAAAATTTATTTGAACAAAATTCACTTCTTTTTTTTTCTGGAACCAAGAATTTTGGCGAAACGAGCGCCAACTTTCTGTGCATTGCAAACGTTTATTGATTTCCTAGTTTGGTTGCCTGATGATGTCATTATAGTGACAATTGCTTACATCTGTCCCTGAATTATGCATAGATAACACAGACAGGCTGCTTTTTTATCGTTTCTTTTTCTTTCTTTCTATATTGTCTTTATCCTTTCTTTCTTTCTTTCTTTCTTCTATGCTTCGGTTATTCTTTCTTTCTTTCTTTCTTTCTTTCTTTCTTTTCTTTCAAATATTCTTTCTTTTTTCTTCAGCTATACTTTCTTCCTTTTCATTTTTTTCTTTCTTTCTTTTCCTTCGGATATTCTTTCTTTCTTTCTTTTTTTCTTTCTGTCTGTCTGTCTGTTTGTCAATCTTTCTTTCTTTCTTTCTTTCTTTCTTTTCTTTCAAATATTCTTTCTTTTTTCTTCAGCTATACTTTCTTCCTTTTCATTTTTTTTTCTTTCTTTTCCTTCAATATTCTTTTTTCTTTCTTTTTTCTTTTCTTTCTTTCTTTCTTTCGTTCTTTATTTCTTTTCTTTCTTCTGTTTCGTATTATTTCTTTCAGTTTTTCTTTTCCTTTATTCTTTTTTTTTTTTCTTTTTCTGTCTGTCTGTTTGTCAATCTTTTCTTTCTTTCTTTTTTCTTTTTTTTTTCAAATATTCTTTTTTTTTTTTCTTCAGCTATACTTTCTTCCTTTTCATTTTTTTTTTTCTTTCTTTTCCTTCGGATATTCTTTCTTTCTTTCTTTCTTTCTTTCTGTCTGTCTGTCTGTTTGTCAATCTTTCTTTCTTTCTTTCTTTCTTTCTTCCGTTCTTTATTTCTTTCTTTCTTCTGTGCTTCGGGTATTATTTCTTTCAGTTTTTCTTTTCCTTCAACTATTCTTTCTTTTTCTTCAGATATACTTTCTTCCTTTCATTTTCTTTCTTTCTTGCTTTCTTCATTTATTTATTTTCATTCGGATATTCTTTTTTTCTGTCTGTCTGTCTGTCTGTCTGTCTGCCAATCTTTCTTTTTCTTTCTTTCTTTCTTTCTTTCTTTTTTTCTTTCTTTCCGTTCAAATATTCTCTCTTCCTTTCATTTTCTTTCTTTCCCTCGGATATTCTATCTTTCTTTCATCCTTTATTTTCCTTCAGATATTCTTTCTTTCTTTCTTTCTTTCTTTCTTTTCTTTCTTTCTTTCTTTCTTTCTTTCTTTCTTTCTTTCCTTCCGCTATTATTGTTTCTTTATTTTTTCTTATGCTATTCTCTTTTTCTCTTAGCCTTTCTTTCTGTTACCTTTTCTATTACTTCTGCTACTATCTACTTCATTCTTTCTTTTTTTCCTTTTGGTCACCCTTCTTTCTTTCTTTCTTTCTTTCTTTCTTTCTTTCTTTCTTTCTTTCTTTCTTCTTGGTAGGCTGACCGTTTAAGCCATTGGTATTAGGACATTGCACGACAAATTTTCCATCATAAACTTAATTAAGACTGATTTCTACCGATCGCTTCAGAATTCTGTCACTTTCCTCCTCCACCACCACCTCCACCACCTCCTCTATTTCTCTCTATCTCCCTCCCTCTCTTATTGTGTTCGTATCTGTGTCTAGTGACTGCAGATCATCGCTTTAGACATCGAAACACTGCTCCGAAGCCACGTAGTCATCAAAACAGTCTTTTCCATCTTGCACTATTCACGAGTGTCTATCATAGTGGGATGTTTATCTATCTATCTATCTATCTATCTATCTATCTATCTATCTATCTATCTCAGTCTGTTCATTACTCCCTCTTTTTCTTTCTTTCACTCCATCTCTGTCTATCTCCGATGGTTTATATCTATCTATCTATCTATCTATCTATCTATCTATCTATCTCAGTCTGTTCATTACTCCCTCTTTTTCTTTCTTTCACTCCATCTCTGTCTATCTCCGATGGTTTATATCTATCTATCTATCTATCTATCTATCTATCTATCTATCTATCTATCTATCTATCTCAGTCTGTTTCTATCTAACTCAGTCAGTCTGATCATATCTATGCATAAATCTATCTATCTATCTATCTATCTATCTATCTATCTATCTATCTGACAGTCTGACAATATATATGTATGTATGTATGTATCTATCTATCTTAGTCTTTTTTCTATCTATCTATCTATCTATCTGATAGTCTGACCATATATATGTATGTATGTATGCATGTATGTATCTCAGTCTTTTATCTATCTATCTATCCAGCTATCTCAGTCAGTCTGATCATATCTATCTATCTATCTATCTATCTATCTATCTATCTATCTATATATATATATATATATATATATATATATATACTCAAGTTTGTTAAAATCCAACGAATTTTATTGGTTTCGGGTACATATATCAATTTAATTTGCCCAACGTCTGACCACTTTCCTCTTTCGTTTGCTGTCATCAGACTTTTTGTACTATGTCGTCAGTTTCTTTATTTTCACGTATTTCGTGCATCTACACCTGATACTTTTTGTTGTCTATTTTTTTTTTTATATTGAATGCTAATTTTGGGTGTTCTTAAGTAGGTTCCAATGATTACACCAGATTTTATTTTGTTGTTATCATGAGAACAGAAATTTATTCGTTTTGTTTGGTCGATTTCTGTTAGACACCAAGTTTTTAACTGTTTTTAATGCAGTGTAGCATCATATCTAGGTAAAGTAAAGTATTGTATTCTTCCATTTCGGATGTAAATTCTATTATATTTTCGGCTTTGTTTAGTTTATTTACAAGGTCTAGTAAATCAGTTACATGAGAGTATATTAACAGAGCATCGTCAATATATCGTGGGTATGTTGATTGTTTTGGGTATTATATTTCGATTCGAGAAATTCTAAGAAAAATTCTAAGACAAGCCAACACCCGACTAAGGGGAGATCCCATTGTTAATCCCAATATTTGAATGTAAAAGTCATTTTTAAATGTGAAATAGCATTGATTGGTGATGAGACGACAGAATTTTGTTATTTTTGCTGTTGGTAGCGAGATGTTTAACTTCAACTTTTTTTTGGATTTTGTTAAAAGATTTAGGCATTTTTCAGCTGGGATGGTGATGTAAAGGATTATATATATATATATATATATATATATATATATATCGTAATGTATATATATATATATATATATATATATATATATATATATATATATATATATATATATATATATATATATATATATATATATATATATATATATATATATATATAATCTAGGCTGTCTGAGTTCTAAATATGAGATGGGCTGATGATCCTCAATATTTATATGAAGAAGAGAAATGCACTGAAAACACGTCCAAGCTTCTTTAGTCCCATATATATATATATATATATATATATATATATATATATATATATATATATATGAAAAGTACGGTGGGGTAATGGATAGCGGCTTGATTGCCGAGTTCGAATTCCATTCGAATCCATTACATTAACTTGGAAAAGGTGCCAATCTTCTTCTCCCTCCAGCTATGGGTAAATAGCAGGACAGACTGGGTTCTATAGCTTTGGATGGCAACTGGTCTAGGAGAAGGACAACTCTGAATTCAAAACCTGCGGAGGGTTGTTTGGGGACCATGTGGCACTTAGTGCACCAGGTCTCTGTATTCGGCCCTTCAAAAAGTGTGGATGGTCCTGCACGAAACCTTCACCACTATAATCAAATCTCATGTGCTGTTGTCGGGCTGTCGGTTTCCTGGGAACTGATCTGCTTGACCCTCATACATATGAATGTATGAACTAAGTGCGACTATTATTTTAATATATTTTCTGTTTATACGTTATTTTAATAGATACAAATATTTAAGTAAATGATCTGTTTATAATAAACAACATTAACAACATTTACCAGCCTGAATAAAGATTCGATCCCTGGCGGAAGTATGTATATATTCGAGGGCAACCACCAGGTGAGTGACTTGGTGCGCCCTCTCGGATAAAATTCTGACATGAAATGCAAAGACTTTATTGAATCCGTTGCTATGGCCAGCGGCTAAGAAAGATGGTTCACGGTGTGGTGCTAAAAAATCTCTCACTCCAGAATCTATCTTACGTATTTATGAGTCTACCATTCGTCCATTCTTTGAATATTATTGCCTCACATCGTCTGATGCTCCTGTTATATAGAGATCCTTGATGAAATCCAAAGAAGAATCAGCAATATAATTGGTCCTGACCTGTCATCTCCGTTTTAGACGCTTTCTCACTGCCGTAAAGTTTCCTGTGTTTTTTCTATAAATATTTTCATGGTGATTGTTGCTGTTGTAACTAGATTTAATGAATTTAAGCTCAGTACTAGATTGACAACAATGTTTCATTAATTTACAGTAGAGATGACAAGATGTAACCGTAGGTTCTATGATAAGAGTTCCTTTTCTTGTACTTCTTGTTTGTAGGAATTCTATTCAGGCTCTATGCATTCTAGACAACTTTGATGTTCAAAACTGTAAATGCAATGTCAATCGTTATCTACTGTCTTCCTGATTACTCTTCTATTGATCTCTTTCTTTAATAATATTTCGCCCTGTACCCCTTTCTGTTTTAATGGCTTGACAGCCTTTCTTGATATAAATTCGATTTTTTTAAAAATTCATAGAAAAATAATTTGCAATGCATTTTCATAGTAAAATCATTTCTAATGCATTTTCATAGTAAAATCATTGGCAATTTATTTTTATAATAAAATCATTTGAAAACATTTTTCATAGTAAAATCATTTGCAATGCATTTTCATAGTAAAATCATTTGTAATACATTTTCATAGTAAAATCATTTGCAATGCTATTTTATATTAAAATAATTTCCAATGCATTTTCATAGAAAAATCATTTGCAATGCATTTTCATAGTAAAATCATTTGCAATTCATTTTCATAGTAAAATCATTTCCAATGCATTTTCATAGTAAAATCATTTGCAATGCATTTTCATAGTAAAATCATTTCCAATGCATTTTCATAGTAAAATCATTTCAATTCTATTTTCACAGTAAAATCATTTGCAATGCATTATCATAGTAAAATCATTTCTAATGCATTTTCATAGTAAAATCATTTGCAATGCATTTTCATAGTAAAATCATTTCCAATGCATTTTCATAATAAAATTATTTGCAATGCATTTTCATAGTAAAACCATTTGCAATGCATTTTCATAGTACATCATTTGCAATGCATTTTTATGATAAAATCATTTGCAATGCATTTTCATAGTAAAATCATCTGCAATACATTTTCATAGTAAAATCATTTCAATTCTATTTTCATAGTAAAATCATTTGTAATGCATTTTTATAGTAAAATCACTTGTTATGCATTTTCACAGAAAAATCACATTTTTGTTACATTTACCCCATGAAAATGTTTTGGTATGGTATAAGGTCCAGCATGGTATAATGGTGGTAAATTCGCTCCTTACTCTTTGGAACAATCAACATCCGAGGTTCAATACCCCAACCAGTTTCTGCATGTAAAATAAACCACGATTCCGTTTGGTAAATATCGTTCACTGCTGAGGTTTTATAAATATCAATATAAGAAAGTAAAGAGTTAATTATTGAATGATGTCGCTTCCTTCGCTTTGCGATGTTTTGACCGAAATTTTCTTCGATATTTGTAGCCACGCTACACTTACTAATTGAATTATTCAACCGTAGCATATGGACTGATTCATTTAATTTGCCTGTTTTCAAATGGGGAAATAATCTATTTTAATCTAATTTCATCGAATATGATGTCTTCTGTTTAACTGAAAAGAGAAGAAACAGAATAGAGAAAGAAAGCGGCTTTTAGATCGGTCTAAAAGCGCTAACATATCTGAAAGTGTTATAGAGGCATTTTCTACAGTATTAAGATCCCATCTGCTGTTACAGTAGCAAGACTGGGAGATTAAAGATTTTAAGGCGCACGGAACCACCTCTTAATTGCTGTTGTCCCCAGGATCACCCTAACATGTTAGGGTTCCAAATATGGACAAATATTGAAACCCCAAACAAAATGAAAAACACTATGAACATAAATACATTTTTATAGTGAAACTACCAGCAATACACTTTTATATAAAAAAAAAGGACCAACAATTTTTTATAGTAAAATTACCATCAATACGTTTTTTTGAGCAAAATGACCAACAATACATTTTATAGTAGAATTATAAACAATACATTTTATAACAAAATGACTAATAATACATTTTATCTGTAGTTGAAGGCATAACATTATATTCAAAATATATTTACTTGAAGTCATAGTGTTCAAAATATTTAGATTTTGGCATTAAATAACCCATGGAGATTGATGTGCTGCTAAAAGTTCGATCAGCCATCCTGCTGTGAATGGCAAGCGACTGTCTCCTAAAGTCTTTCTTACTCTTGAAACAAGTCCATGCCAAAGGAGAAGCGTTACAGCACTGAAGAGATGTTAGGACACCTTGAAACGGGCCATAGTCTCTTAGGGATCCAAATGCCATCATTGTCAAACAGCAACTGCGGATCTAAGAGGTAACCTTCCTTAGCGAATCAAATGCAATAAAAGAACAGATGAAAAACGGTAACTCTGCACGTACGGACTCTCGGTCAGCTGTCAATTTCTGTACACTAGCCTGAATCTTGAAGAAAATAATGATGGAATTAAATTGCGTAAAGGACACTTGAATAAAACAAAAATTAATCCTTATTTAAAACAGTCCAGACAGAAAAAAATATGTCTTTAAGATGTTTCAGTCTATCTTTTTTTTTTTTGACGCTTCATAGTTTGAAAGTGCACACTCGTTACGAATTAAAAATAAATTCGTAATGTCTACATTCCTGTTAAATTTAAGATCTTTATTGTGATTTATACTTGAAGGATTCGCCATTAATTTTCCATCACGAAGTCAGATTGTTTATTTTTGTATTACGGAGAAAATACAACCTATCAAATCAAAACGATGAAAATTTTAATGAAAGACGCAGACGATAATTACAAATTATATTCTTGATGAGCTAAAGAGATTTTTTTCGATATTTCTCGGGTGTCAGAGAGTTGATCACAGCTGCCTGCTTGTCTTTCTATCTCTATTTTTCGCTTTTTCAAAAATCTTTTCACCCTAAACAAGGCGGGAGTACCACTAGCACGCAAGGGGTTACAGAGGGTGAGAGCAAGAGAAAAGAGGGGTGATAGAGGAAAGGATGAAGAGAAGGACGGGGAATTAAATCAAGGCATCTGGAGATGTCGATTGACATTGCCTTTGAATAATTGACGATTATAGCTATCAGGGAAGCGAGAAAGAGGAAGGGAGTTCCACAGGCTGGAAGTGCGAGGCATGAAGCTACTGGAGTAGAAGAGACGGCTACATTTAACCGTTTCGACTGAGATGCCAACCTAGTATCAGGTTTAAATTAATGCAGTTTGGGAACTAGCGAAAGTAACTCGTCGGAGCAGTTACCGTGAAAGTATTTGTAGAAAAGACAGAGGGAGGTGACTGTAAGCGAGATGCTAGATCAGGGTCAACCACATTGCGTATCCGTCTCTGGATTTTGTCGAGGGCCTTAAGATGAACAGCGGGGACTCCAGACCATATATGACAGCGGTATTCCATGCAAGGGCAAATGGTTGATTCATAGATTTGAAAGATGGATTCGGGTGAGAAAAAACCTTCTGACGCGACACAGAGAACCAACTTTCCTTGCGGTGGATGAAGCTATCGATTCAATGTATTTGTTCCACCTCAGGTCAGCGGACAGTGTGAGACTAAGCAGTCGTAAAGAGGTGCTCTTGTGGAGTTGAGCATCAGACATTCTAATGGGAGTCAGGGAGGGTTCTCTGTCGTGGCTAAAAGAGAGCATTTTTTGTTTTTGAGGCATTAAAGTTAACCAGCCATTTCTTGCCCCAGTAAACAACCGATTGGAGGTCCTTTTTCGAGATCAACGGCCAGGTTAGTTTTGTCAGCGATGCCGGATTTGCTATTCAGGCAGGAGTAAATAGTAATGTTGTCTGCATAGATCCCTACTTAGGAACTGATGACATCGGGAAGACCGTTAATGGAGATCAGAAACAGTATAGGGCCCAGGATAGAGCCTTATGGAAAATCTGTGTTTGTGAGAAAGGAACTGGAGGAGAATCTCGTGGAGTTGAGCATAATGGGAGTCAGGGAGGATTCACTGTGGTGGGTAATAAAGAGCAGTTTTGTTTTTGAGACATTAATATTAACTAGACATTTCTTGCCCCAGTTAACAACGATTAGAGCTCCTTTTCGCTTTCTCTTTTAGTGAAAATAAGCCGTACTCTTTTAAGCTTTTACGGTTTTTGTTAGTGGATTTTAATTCTTCTATTTCGTTTCACGCTGATCATTCTTTATTTGGTTGAGCGATTTTTTATTCTCTGGATGATGCTGAACTCCTCTGAAATATTCGTTCTACTAAATAGAGGCCAATTTGTGACAGTTTCATCACAGATGAAGAAGAAAAATGAAGCAGGTTGTGACACATGGTCGGTTTAATGTAAGGAGCCCGAGCGTGTACACCCGGGCTAGGCTAGGAAGAAAAATTGTCCGAGCCCCCGCAACCATCGGTTGCGCTGGCCTCGGTCCGAGCAGGGATCCCTCTATCTGGTGCAATGAGAGGGCGTGGCCTCGGGTATCTGTCCCCCAGGGCTGGGCACAGTATAATTTTTCGACAGAGTTATAAGTTATTGACATTTGGAAAAACGTTCATGAAAGTATGTTTCGAAAATAATATCCGATAATGCATTTCACCTCGATGGCTTCATCAGATGGATAACGAAAATGTGTGTGTATGCATTTGTGTGTTTCAAATAATTAAATCTTATATTATTTTCCCAAGCTGGTGTTGCTCGGGACTAAAAATCCATCTGATGAAGCCATATAGGCGAAATGCATTATGGCGTAATATTTTTGAAACATACTTTCATATATATAACATAATTTTATACTTTCAGTGCAAACGTATATTTTTTCGATATATTGTTTGTAGATGATAAAATCTATTGTTGGTAATTTGTTTTTTGTTTGCTAATAAATTCATTACAAATATATATTGTTGGTCAAGTTACTCTAAGAATGTACTGTTGGTAATTTTACTATAAAATTGTACTGTTGGTCATATTATTATTAAAATTATTGGTCATTTTTCTTTAAAAATATATTGTTCGTAATTTCACTACAAAAATGTATTGTTGGTCATTTTTTATAAAAATGTATTGCTGGTATTCTTACTATAAAAATGTATTTTCATACTTTACTAATGTTTTGAATTTTGCATGTGGTACACTATTTACCGATAGCTGGGACCCTAGCAGGTGCTACTACCTTGTGGCATGGTGAAACTTGTAACAACAGAAATTATTAGTTGGTTCCAGGCTCCCTAAAATCTTCAGTCTCCCTATAAGAGGCCTTGGTGCCGGGTGTAGTTTACGGTCATACCTAAGATTATTAATGATATTCCAAAAGATTAGCGATTCCAAACAAAAGATTAGCGATGAAACTCTCGCCAGTACTGGAAAGAGCTATAACAGTTAATGGACTTGAGAAAGATATTTTCCTGAGAAATTGTTTTAAGAGAAACAGTTTGTAAATTTCAACTTACAGAAACATTGGCTATTCGCCCAATGAACGCCGTGTATTTCCTTATAAAGAAACGGCTGATATTATAATTGCTAGCAGGGACGAGGGAACAGATACGGTAATTGGTATATACTCGTCCCCCACGGGGACGGGATATGGTATAAGGTCGGTTAAAAGTGGGGAGCTCACGCGCGTTACATGAACCCTTTACTTCAGTCACTGGGGTAGTCCTCAAGGATAAAGGCGTTGGTTAGATCCAGTGACAGGACCCAAAGAGTGTGAGTTCAATACCTGGTTAAGACAGTGGAGAACTTTCAGAGGGGAATTAACAGGAGATAACTGACAACTGACATCCATTAGACATGGCACGTGGAACTAGAACAGTTTACCCCAGTGAGCGAAATAAAGGGTTCAGTTCGACATTCCGACCACCTGAAGAAGGCCGGAGTGTACAACGGCCGAAACGTTGTAATAAATATGCCGACAAAGATGAGGACAATAATCCGAATAATGTAAATGGTGTTCCTTTTCTCTCTTCCCCTCCTCTCTATACCTTTTTGTTTCTCTCTTTTCTTTTCACGTTTCTTTTCATTCCTTTCGTTTTTCTTTTTTCTTCTTCTCTCAACTCCATCCATTCTTGGCAAGCTCGTCTCGCTCGATCAATTACGACTGAATAGTGAGATCAATCCGCATTGGGGATCCCATACTTTCGGCCTTGTTCCATATCTAAGCTACGCTTAGAAAATCACCTGACGGGCACTTCAACATAGTGTAATATGTTAGCAAGCTTGTCTCGCTAGATCAATTATGACTGAGTTCTGAGTTCAATCCTCACTGGGTGCTCCATATTTTCGGCCTTGTGCCACACCTTAGCTACGCTTAGAGAAAGGGCACCTCAACGTGGTGTAATGGTTAGCAAGTCCGTCTTGCTAGATCATGATTGAGTAGTGAGTTCGATTCTCACTAGATGTCCCATACTAGGTGGGCACTTTGACGTAATGTAATGATTAGCAAAGCTTGTCTCGCTAGATCAGTTACGACTGAGAAGCGAGTTCGATCCTCACTGCGTGCCCCATATGTTCGGTCTTGTGTTTCATCTCAGCTATGCTTTATTAATTCCCTCTTTCTTTCTTGTTTTGTTTTTTACTCGCTTATTGACTCTCTTTCTCTCTATTCCCTCACATAGAAAAATTTAACTTACTCTCTGTATTTCTTTTCTTTCTTTCTTTCTTTCTTTCTTTCTTCCTTTCTTTCTTTCTTTCTTTCTTTCTTCCTTCCTTCCTTCCTTTCTTTCTTTCTTTCTTTCTTTCTTTCTTCCTTTCTTCCTTTCTTTCTTCTTTCTTTCCTTCTTTCTTTCTTCCTTTCCTTCCTTCCTTTCTTCCTTCCTTCCTTCCTTCCTTTCTTTCCTTTCTTCTTTCTTTTTTCTTCTTTCTTTCTTCCTTTCTTTCTTTTCTTTCTTCCTTCCTTCCTTTATTTCTTTCTTTCTTTCTTTCTTTCTTTCTTTCTTTCTTTTCGCTTTTCTTCCTTCCTTCCTTCCTTTTTTTGAATTCTTTCTTTCTTTTTTTGAATGGGAATTCCTGTTGCCGTCTTTCTTTCTTTCTTTTTGACAGACTTCCTTTCTTTCTTTTTTCTTTCATTTCTCTCTTCTTCCTTTTACTTTCTTTCTTCTTCCTTCCGGTGAGACAGAACGTGATGGTGATTTTTATTTCTTTCTTTTTTTTTATGCTTGTCCTTTCTTTCTTTCTTTTTTCTTTCTTTCTTTTTCTTCCCAAACTTGTACTCATTCTTTACCATTCCCATTTTTTTCTTTCTTTCTTTCTTTTTTCTTTTTTCTTACTTCCTTTTCAGTTCGACATTCCAAACACCTTTTCTTTCTTTCCGAATAATTTCCTTCCTTCCTTCCTTATTACGCGCTGTTTTCTTTCTTTCATTCAATTTCTTTATCTTTCTTTCTTTCTTTCTTTCAACTGACCTTCCTTCCTTTTTGTTTCCTTCCTTCCTTCCGTCAGCATCGTTCTTTCTTTTTGTTTCTTTCTTTTCTTTCCAGTCTTCTTTCTCCTCAATTTTATATGAACCTATTTTAATTGCTGAAATCCTATTCTTCGCCCTTTTTTTTTCTTTTGCCTTCTTTTCTTTTTTAATGTCTTTCTTCCTCGTATATTGTTTGAATGGGAATGTCTGTCTGTTGCCGCCAATCCCGACAATCTCAATTAACAGGCTTAAGCAAGTAAAGCCCAAATTCAGATTGAAAATCGTAAAGGCTAATGAAAAAATGTTTGACAGACGTCACGTTTTCAAAATAAAATAATGCATTTTCAAAAAATAGATATATTCCTGATTCGTTCAAATCAACGCCTTGTAACCGCCAACTACTCCGTCATAATTCTATCGCAGATGTTCGCATCAAAGACATTATTACTTTGCAAGTTTTATCCCAGTGAAATTTCACACCATTCAAAACGGTGAGACAGAACGTGATGGTGATGGAAAATGTAGACCTTTTATACGTACGAATTCAAGCTTCTTCTTTTATATGCCGTGTCCCTTCAAGACGTAGGCGACAATGACACTCCACATCTTCCTTTCCTTTGTAGGTTTTGATTATTTTTGGTCTTGCACTTTCAATTTTTCTCCCAAACTTTTGTCTTGTTTAATCATTCTCCATTACTTATTCTGTATCCATTTACCATCAATCCCATCAAGTATATAACGCGCTTCTATTTACATTATTCGGACTATTGTCCTCATCTTAGTTGCCATATTTATTACAACGTTTCGGCCCTTTAGTATCTGTCTATATTTCTAAGATGAGGTATTATGTACACTATTTACATTATTCGGACTATTGTCCTCATCCTTGTCTCCATATTTATTACAGCGTTTCGGCCCTTTAGTATCTGTCTATATTTCTCAGATGAGGTATTATGTACACTATTTACATTATTCGGACTATTGCCCTCATCTTTCTTGTCATTTTCATTACAACATATGAACTCTGGTAAAAAAAAACATGCAATGATAACAGCAGAAATATGAGCACTAGTAAAATGATTACTGAAGACATTAGGTTTATAATACCCAGAAATTCATACAGATATGTCCTCAAGGACACATGGCACAGTGTATAAAGTATGTAATATTAGTGGTCAATATGCACATATACATATATATATATATATATATATATATATATAAAGTTTCCAAGAAGATAGAATCCAGGTAGAACTCAATGTCCAGGGCTGAGTAAGAATATAATAAAAAGGCTTAAGCACTAATATTCCATGGTTATAATTTATTACATTGGAATTGTAATCACGATCCAATTCATCAGACCAACAAATTCCAAATTTGTAGGTCTGATGAATTGGATCGTAATTTTCATTTTTCTTTTCTTTGTCACGTGGTCGTGGTTTTATTAGGTTTTATCAATAAATATTGTTCCATTATTTGCCTTTTTAGCCAGTTTTACCCTGAAGAAACGTTCAGGTAAAAGCTAGGTAGGTTTGCCTGGCTCATTAGGAGTATTTTAGTTTTTGCTCTTCTTAGTGTATTGAGCACTTTACGTTTAGTCTTTTACTCGTTTTGTTTTGTTTTTTCTTTGGACTTGAAGCTCAAGCACTTGACGAGAAGATTCGGACAGTGTTATGGCCTTGATTCCTTCTTTTTTATTTCCAATTTTTTCCTCGGACATCAATTTGTTATATTACAAGTTGAGCTAACCGATATTTTTTAAAATGAGTATTACCATATATATATATATATATATATATATATATATATATATATATATATACGACGTTTGTCTCCAAAATCAATACTTTTAAACTCACCTTCAGCCGTACCGTGCACCAATGTCTTAGACGTAAAATCTCTGACTAATACCCAATCAGTCGGGGTTCGATCCTGGCTTGAGACACTCGGATGTCTAGCAACACTGATGAGCAGCGAAACAGTCTGTCTGTCGATGATAATATATATATATATATATATATATATATATATATATATATATACAGTAATGATTTTTCTTGCCTGAAAAATTTCAAAGCAACGGCTAACTAGTGTATTGTTTCGTCCGAATATTGGTTGATATATTGAAAAGTAATTGTCATCTTTGATAATGGCTTATGTAAGTCGAAAGCTTAGATTGGATTTAAACATGTATCAATATGGTGATTTCCTTTCGTCTTTCAATGATAATGGGATTAAGCTTATCAGACAATATGAAAGGAACTTACTTAAAATAAATAGAAAAATTGTCTATATTATTTAATGAAACATGCATTAATGAAAAATTGCTGCGTAAATATACACAATATATATATATATATATATATATATATAAAAATGGATATAATCTAAATGGATATAAATCCACGACAGAATGAAAATTTTGAAAAAACATCTGTTTAAATACAGTTAAAATGAATTATTTTTTAAAATTTCGATCGTTGAATAAGACTTGTGTTTTATGTCCATCGTATTTGTCATATTGAACTGAATTGTATTTTGATGAATATTGTTCATTGAAAAGGTTTATTAAACCGAAACGTCAGACGTCGACATTTTTTCATTTTAACTACATTTAAGGATTTTGTTTGTTTTTAAAATTTATTATATATATATATATATATATATATATATATATATTCAAAGCATGCGTGAATGATAGAATTAGAAATATGTAAGATAGATTCTGGAGAGAAAAATTGTCTAGCCCGATACAGTGAACCCACCTACCCAACAGCAGACCTAACAATTGAGTCAATATAATCCTTCGTCTCAGGTGTGAACGATGGCCCAAGAAAGCACAATAAATCACTTTCCTGAAGGTTAGCAGCAGCCATGCTGATGGAAGGCAGAAAGGCTTCTCTCAGGCAATTAATAGAGAGAAGTTTCGTTTTGGAGGCGTTAAAATTAACAGGCCATTCCTTGCCCCAGTTAACGGCAGATTGTAAATTGCGTGTATGTTTTATCTATCTATCTATCTATCTGTCTGTCTGTCTGTCTGTCTGTCATATTAGTTCCACTATCCCAGACCTTCAAAGCTAGGACCCACCATGCCATGTTCACAGTGGGAAATTATCCAAATTTCGGTGTTATTTTCATTTTCGTGTGATCTAGACGACAATTTATCCATTGCACCCTGCATTTGTGTATTTGTTTCTATCTATCTATTTATCTATCTATCTATCTATCTATCTGACTGTTCATATCTATCTATCTATCTATCTATCTATCTATCTATCTATCTATCTATCTCTCTCAGTCTATTCATATCTATCTATCTATCTATCTATCTATCTATCTATCTGTCTGACTGTTCATATCTATCTATCTATCTATCTATCTATCTATCTATCATATTAGTTCCACTATCCCAGACCTTCAAAGCTAGGACCCACCATGCCATGTTCACAGTGGGAAATTATCCAAATTTCGGTGTTATTTTCATTTTCGTGTGATCTAGACGACAATTTATCCATTGCACCCTGCATTTGTGTATTTGTTTCTATCTATCTATTTATCTATCTATCTATCTATCTATCTGACTGTTCATATCTATCTATCTATCTATCTATCTATCTATCTATCTATCTATCTATCTATCTCTCTCAGTCTATTCATATCTATCTATCTATCTATCTATCTATCTATCTATCTATCTATCTATCTGTCTGACTGTTCATATCTATCTATCTATCTATCTATCTATCTATCTATCTATCTATCTATCTATCATATTAGTTCCACTATCCCAGACCTTCAAAGCTAGGACCCACCATGCCATGTTCACAGTGGGAAATTATCCAAATTTCGGTGTTATTTTCATTTTCGTGTGATCTAGACGACAATTTATCCATTGCACCCTGCATTTGTGTATTTGTTTCTATCTATCTATTTATCTATCTATCTATCTATCTATCTATCTGACTGTTCATATCTATCTATCTATCTATCTATCTATCTATCTATCTATCTATCTATCTATCTATCTATCTATCTCTCTCAGTCTATTCATATCTATCTATCTATCTATCTATCTATCTATCTATCTGACTGTTCATATCTATCTATCTATCTATCTATCTATCTATCATATTAGTTCCACTATCCCAGACCTTCAAAGCTAGGACCCACCATGCCATGTTCAAAGTGGGAAATTATCCAAATTTCGGTGTTATTTTTATTTTCGTGTGATCTAGACGACAATTTATCCATTGTACCCTGCATTTGTGTATTAGTATCTTTCTTTCTTTCTTTCTTTCTTTCTTTCTTGTAAATTGCGTGTAGGTTTTATTCAAGATCAAGGCCATGGATTATTTTAAAAGTTGTAAAGCTTTTTTTTTTATTTGATTTCATCCTATAGAAATGTAAAACAAAAATGAACAGAATAAAATAAATTTTAAATTCACCAAAATTTTGTATTTCTTTTTCCATCATCGTATGTCGTGTTTAGATTGCCAATTTAAATTCTGCTTTGATCATGTTCATGACATCATTAGAAAGCCGCTTAAAACGAATATAAAGCTGCTATAGTATTATATAGCTTATCCTGAGTGTTTCCTGTTATTGAATATATTTGCTACAACAGTTCTTTGGTTGAACAATATTTTATTTAATACTAGCAATAGAGCCCGGCGTTGCCCGGGGATGTAACAGTAAGAGATAGATCAAGTATCGACCATCATAAAGACTGAAAAATAAAATTGACAAAGATTATTGTTTAAGCTTGACGGACACGCATGTCTTAATTATTTTTTTTTTTATGAATTGGTCAAACCCAAACTCAAACAAAAACATTGTTTTCAATCGTTATGAGTCTACCGATTGAATAGAATTTTATTATAAACAATTGTCTTGTAAATGGAATTTTTAAAGCATTCTGAATGTAAAAATAAAGAAAAAAGTGTGCAAGACAATAAGAAACACTACCTGCCAAAAAAAAGTGAAGTTTTGTTGAAATCAGTTGAACCCACACACACACAAACAAGCTGGGTTTTATAATAAGTATAACTCGATATGAGTTGTCCCCCTTTCATTCTCGCGATGCCTCTTAATCGTGTTTTCAAATTGATTTCGTGCAAAAACAATTGTGTTTTTCCAATTTTTGGCGCTGTCAGAACCACGGCAAGGTAATTTTACGTAGTCCTGTGAAGTTTTGTTGAAATCGGTTGAAAAATGTAAGAAACCCGATCCAATATATAAACGTTACAGACACAGACACACACACAAACAACCTGGGTTTTATAATAAGTATGATTGGTATTTGATGAAAGTTTCAAGCATTTGTTGTCGTTTTTTCATGTTACGTTTCATAATATCTTGATACAGTTTACAAGTACGACTCTATACTTTATGTATGCTAGTTAAATGGCCATCCCGAGGCGGTGTAATGGTTAGCAAGCTTGTTTCGCTAGACGTAGAGTTTCGGCTCTGTGCCACATTAAAGCTACGCTTGAAAAATCCCTATATATATACTAGCTAAAAACAAACTCGATCAAAATGCGCTGTTTTAAACTAGAAAAAGAAAGAAGAAAAAGAGAAAAGAAGTAGAAACAAAAGGAAAAGATGACTAAAGAAATCGAAGAAAAAAGAGGGAGAGACATTAAAAGAAAGAAGAAAAAAGAATAAAAAATGTGGTAAGAAGCGGGGAAAAAGAGAAGGAAAACAGAAACAAAAAAGAAAAAAGACGAAGAAACATTAAAAGGAAGAAGAAAAAGAATATTACACTTACTTTTCTATCAGCTTAAAGCAGATTGGACTTTCTGCATCGTCTTCCTTCGTCAAAAAAAGGATCTCTGCCAACAGAAACGGATTTTTGTTTTTTTCCTTACAATTCTCTGTAAACTGGAGATGCTTGGTGCTTGAAAATCCTAGCAGAGAAGCAGAACCATCCATCTAGTACCAACAATCCTATCGCAAACAAAAATCTCTTAAAATACCAATCTTTAGTCTGTCATGCTCTAGATAAAAACGGTGAGGCCCTGGCTATAGCTTTGGACATCTCAAAAGCTTTTGCCAGGGTTTAGCATACAGGTCTTCTCCACAAGCTAAAACGTTACGGTGTCTCCAGACAAATTTTTGAATTGATCCAGTCTTTCCTATCAAAATCGTGAAATGAAAGTTGTCCTCTACATCATTTCTTACAAATTCGGGTCTCCCCCAGGGCTCCATCCTTGGTCCTAGTTGTTTTTAATTTTCATTAATGACCCTCCCGATGGTATCAGCTCTCAACTTGATATCTACCCTGGTGGCACAGACATTTACTCATGTCTCGATTGCAAGGCTAGCCAGTTCGATGAGGTCAAAATGACAACCTATATCCAAAACGACCTCGTTGTTTCCTGGGGCAAAAGATGGCTTGTTAATTTTACAGCCCACAAAACTAAACCTCTCTCTCTCTCCATTATTCCTTTGCAATCCCAGATCGCTTACACTACTGTCCTCCTGATTAATTACCCCCGCCCCCCCCGCTCATTATTAACATTTCTGTTCCTAATTTTTCCCCACCCTGTAATCCCTTGCGTTTTAGCGGCTTTACTACCTTGCTTGGGGTGAAATCGTTTTAAAATACTAATGCATGAAATAAAATTGAGCTTGTCATTATGTTTAGATTTCTGTATCCATTAAACTGTTACCATGTCACTTGCTGTTTAGAAATTTGCATAAAAGGGCACTTGTTCTCATGTACATAAGCGGAAAGTAGGTATGTGAATTGCAAATACCTGTCAAACTTATTTTGTGTGGCACAATTCCACAACAGTTTGGTATTAAGTAGAAATGGAACTCTCTAGAAATGTCTTTAAAACAAATGTGATTATCATCGTCCTACAGCGAGAAGGGTTACGGCCATATCACATTGAAGCAACGTCGAGCCTGGTCAGTACCTAAGTAGTGCTGTAAGCTAGAATGTGAGAGTGGGGTAATGTAATTAGAAATCAGAGGCTTGAGTTCGAATTCCAGTCGGATTTGTTATTTTCACTTACGCGTAAAACCGCTTGGAAAAGGTATGAATCCACCTATACCCCCCAGCTATGGATTAATTAGTAAAACGTGCATCAGTAAATCATTATCATCTCCAAGAAATTCTAAAAAATCTAAAAGTATTTTCTGGCTTAAAATAACCTGCAGAAGGTCGATAAACCGTAAAAAACCCCAAATCAATCAATTCAAAGGCGAACGCCCTTATAACAGTAGCCGGTTAATGATCGTTGAACTTACTTAGCCGACAA
Organism: Acanthosepion pharaonis; assembly: GCA_903632075.3. Classification (NCBI taxonomy): domain Eukaryota; kingdom Metazoa; phylum Mollusca; class Cephalopoda; order Sepiida; family Sepiidae; genus Acanthosepion; species Acanthosepion pharaonis. The sequence goes on along the minus strand of CAHIKZ030001513.1, from coordinate 2,242,680 downwards.
TAGTCTACGAAAGTAACATTTTAATGCCTGGTAGCGATTGACTTAAAGACCAGTCCTTCCCATTCAGTCTCGTTACTTGACTTGCATACCCAGGACGCGGAAGTAGTTTATAGTCTTACCCAGGACGCGGATGTAGTTTATAGTCTTACCCAAGACGAGGATGTAGTTTATCGTCTTACCCAGGATGCAGATGTAGTTTATCGTCATACCCAGGACGCGGATGTAGTTTATCGTCATACCCAGGACGCGGATGTTGTTTATCGTCATACCCAGGACGGTCAAGAAGACAGCTTTTCAAGAAGACAGCTGTCAAGTATTAAATTCAGAACCCAGGACACACCTCGTTCGTACAGTTTATGGGTTCTCTATTTGCCTATAACTGGGACCCGAACAGGCGCCCCAATCCCGGGTAAGGGTGGACCAGAGAACAGCAGCTCTCAAGAGATGATTCCACGCTCCCCAAAACCTCCTGATCAGATGGTTGTAGATTATCGTCATACCTAGGACGCGGATGTAGTTTATCGTCTTACCTAGGACGCGGATGTAGTTTATCGTCTTACCCAGGACGCGGATGTAGTTTATCGTCTTACCTAGGACCCGGATGTAATTTAACGTCTTACCCAGGACGCACATGTAGTTTATCGTCTTACCCAGGACGCCTTATTGGGGGGGGTCTTACCCCTCGGCAGAGGTGCAGTCGGCGTATTCTATAGCCCCAGCCGACAGGGTGTTATTTATTAGTAAAAAATAAAATAAGTTTTTAATCATCGAATTATTATGTTGGCCCACCAAAAGAATTAAGAGTAAAATTGGTCCATGTGTAATCAAAGAAAAAGGCTTTGAACCGCTGATGTACGCCATCTTTTACGATTCATTGCAGAACAAACGCGTGTTGTAGTGGTATAAATCGAGATCACTAGCAAACGATTGCTACAGAACAAAGAAAGTAGCGAATAAAATTGAAAAAAAAATGGATGAAACAAAAGAAAGCAAATGAGAACTACCCGCCTACACTTAATTAATATCAACACTTTTATCGTTCCTCCATTTACTGACGAGAGCAAAGCAATATAGAATCAGCTAGGCGAATTTTTATTCCATTCTTAGCTCTCACGTGATGACGTGTGGTAGACGCGACTTCCGGTCAGCGTCTTCCTCCTCATTAGTTCATGTCCTCGGTCTCTTGTCGGCGTTGTCGCCAGTCATTTTAAATCGATTTTCTTTCTTGGCATGAACAGATGTGGACAAATGGCTTAGATTTTCTGTGAGGGAGACAAACGGAGAAATTTAATAAGGTCAAGCAACATGAGGGACAGCTACAGTGACCAGCGACTTTGGCTCGAAAATCTCTGGAGACATTTGTCGTTTTAGTTTACAATAAACGAAGCTAATTTATTCGGATCGAGTGAAACGAATGAAAACAAAAAAGAGAGAGAGGGGGGAAGGAGAGAGTGAAGAAAGAGAGAGAGAGAGAGTATTATAATCACGGTGTTCCCGAAAAAGAAATGGAAGAGGAAGTTTTTACGGAGAAAGGATAGATAGATAGATAGATAGATAGATAGATAGATAGGAACAGAGATAGATAGATAGATAGATAGATAGATAGATAGATAGATAGATAGATATGAAAAGATTGAGATAGATTTTATTTGAATACGCATCGAGCAGATATGAATGTACGTGAGAAAATCATGGAGAATTGTAGTTTAAAAAGAGTAAAATCCATCTCGCTAACCGAATCGCTCCTCTGTGGCTCAATCGGTAAAAGCACGTCAGGCTATATGACGGTTCCGTATAGGATACAGGTTCCATTCCTGTTGGAGGTTGCATATTTTATATGACAATTTCTTGGACATAATGGCCGGTTAATATTGTTAATACTGTTTATTATAAACAGAGAGTTTACTTAAATATTTTTATCTATAAAAAAGAATGTATAAACATAAAAATGTCTTAAAATAGTTGCCCATACCATTACATATATATATATATATATATAAAATAAGAGATCATTTGATAAAAATCTACTGTTGGTCATTTTACTATAAAAAATCGACTGTTAGTCATTTTACTATACAAATCTACTGTTAGTCATTATACTATAAAATCTACTGTTGTTCATTTTACTATAATAATCTACTGTTGGTCATTTTACTATAAAAATCTACTGTTGGTCATTTTACTATAATAATCTACGGTCGATCATTTTACTATAATAATATATTGTTAGTCATTTTACTATGAAAATCTACTGTTGGTCATTTTACTATAATAATTTACTGTTAGTCATTTTAGTATAAAAATCTACTGTTGGCCATTATGCTATAATAATCTACGGTCGATCATTTTACTATAATAATATATTGTTAGTCATTTTACTATAAAAATCTACTGTTGGTCATTTTACTATAATAATCTACTGTTGTTCATTTTACTATAATAATGTACTGTTGTTCATTTTACTATAGTAATCTACTGTTGGTCATTTTTCTATAAAAATCTACTGTTCATTTTACTATAAAAATCTATTGTTGGTCATTTTACTATAAAAATCTACTGTTGGTCATTTTACTATAATGATCTACTCTTGGTCATTTTACTATAAAAATCTATTGTTTGTCATTTTACTATAATAATCTATTGTTGTTCATTTTCTATAATAGTAGCTTGATAGATTTCCTGTGACATTGGCTTCACACAACAAAAAATTGCAAAATACGTCAAGAAATTGGGTTTTTCGCATTACTTAAAAATAAAAACTTGAATAGCTTCCTCTTTTTTTATCTGATTTTCTACGAACATATCGCTAGAATTTACCTTCATTCAAGAAATAAATCCTGTTCACTTCCCCGAGTATAATGAAAATCTACGAAAAACTTTTCGAAAAGCATGTTTTTCGACCAAAACTATCTGAATTTTCATCCGATGCTTTCCAAATTTGCCATGTAAATTACATATAACACAGAAATTGCCTTTGGTTAATATTTGGCTTAGATTATTTTAGTTAAGTGGACGACATCTCCGAGAAACTATGTCCAAAATTGGCTTTTGCCATTTAGCCAATAGTTTCATCTGATTCCATCCTAAATTGACATTCGAACAACCATTGATGCAAAGATTGTTTGAGAAGGATTAGTGAAGCGTTAAAAGGAGAAAAATCCGGAAGAACCTCTTATTAAGCTAGGCTTTGCATTAAACGTGCAAAGAAGGAGGGGTGGGGCGCTCATGCGTTTGCACTTGCAGTTAAACCAAGCTCTGACGCTTCATCTCTGTTTTTGTTTGATTATTAGATTTGTGAACAATGCCATACTATTGGAAAGTTATTACGGTCATAGGAAATTTACTGAATATCTAAAACATTGAAACAATTTAACCACGAGCAAAGACCACACAAGAACGTTTTATCGATGGAATTCCTTTTTTAAGAACAATCAAACACTTGTAAAATGATGAGTGGGGAGTAGCTTAGTTTACCTACGGGTGATGCATGCAAGCAGGGACGCAGGAAGATATTTCTAGACAGGGAGTGTGAAGTTATACAGTTGTAGCCATATAAATCGGGCAACAGCGAGTACCTCGGCTAGTTTTACTATAAGTATACTATTAATTTTCGTTTGGGCGTTCACTATTTTCCCATAGTTGGGACCGTAAAATGTGTTCCCACCCCAGGTCAGGATGGACATCTGACTGAAGATTAGTTCTCATAGCAAAAGAAAGCTTGGAATAGTGGATTTTGCTTTGGAAGAAGCATTGAAACCAGTTGCATATGTCAGAGAAAACTGCAGTCTGCAGACAACCTGGACAAAGATTTGAAGGCTACATTCTTGTAACCATTGAAACAGGGTTTAAAACAGAATTATGGGACCCAGGATTTGTTGTGGTCTTCAATTTTACAGTAGTTGTCCGGAGAGGAGAATTGTTCGGTGCTACGCAACTATTGTGAATTGCTCCCCTTTTCCCGGCCACACACAGATAACAGAATGAATTTTTCTTGTTAACACAACTTCGGTGTTTGCAAATTACTAAAACTATTATGGAGATTAGGTTACAATAATACAAAAAAAAACAACATTGATTATAAAACGCGTGTAACAGCAAAATTGTTCAAATCGTTTTACAGCATGGGATAATTGTCCACCCCACAAAATGTAAACTAATTGAGATTCTTTTTCCCATATTTTCAGATAAGCCGTTTAGCCATCTTAACACCATTTGTCATAAGAATCACTGAAAGTTATTCAGCTAGCAAGAGGATAGGTTAAAATAGTTTTGTGTCAGCCTCACTATGTCTTCCTATCTGAGCAATGGTGAGAGGAAAAAGATCATACAGGCTTTCAGTAATGGTACCAATATTCATACTCTGGCTTCCATCTTCAAAGTCTATTCAAGAACCATCAAAAGAATGGTAGAAAAGTTTGAAAACAGAGGGAACAGTAGGTAGGAAAACTGGATCAGGAGGCCACAACAGGAAGAAGGATCATCATTTCAACTTCGAGCTTAATACATTCTTATTTTTCAAAGTAGAGTCCAATAGTGTTATAAAAACCTCGGAGAATCCCAGTAAGATATCTTTAATCATTTCTAAGATAAAACCGTTCAAAGCTTATTCTAACAATTGTTACACGATTTCGACAATTTTGCTGTTACAATTAGTGTATAAAGTTACGTCCTTGCGGGGTTTCAAATTTCATTTCACCGCAATAAAACTTAGCTCTCATATCCGAGCGTAGGCTGAGAAAGACGGCCATTATATTTGTTTTTTGTTTTTTTGAGAATACAATTCTTAAAATTTTAAATAAAAAAACAACAACACGACAATGTCCTAAAAAGGACACATCTCGCAGCCTTGAATGCATGTATATACATACATTTTACGTATATGTATACTAGTGGTGATGAGTAAAAATGGATTTCATAGCTAAAATCAGCACCTAAAAGTTTGGTTAGAAACCCTATATTTCTTTGTAAACCGGTGTAATTAGTAAGTTTTTCCCCTTATTTGATTTAATTAAACCCTGCTAAACTCTTTAACCCATGGCATCCAATTTTTAGAGAAGGGTTTGCCTAAAATTTCAACTCCGCCAGCACTAAGATTACCAATCGCCAATAAGATCAGGCAAAAACAGTTACAATTTTAAGGAAACTTAGTGGGTTAATTTCCTTATTATTATTATTATTAATATTTCCTTTGATTTCTGGCGTTTACACATTTCTTTCCGGGTCCCGCCCAGGGACCTAAGGTTAGAAATGGCATCATGTCACTTTCCACTGACAAAAAAAAAAAAAAAAAAATTTACATAGATAAAGCCCTTCGTAAAGTGTGGGCTGTACTTGTCAGAACAATTTTTTGTATCTCTTTGCGGCATGGACTTCCAGGAATCCCTTCAATTAGTCTACTGGAATCTTTTCCAATCAATCCTAGGGCTCCAACTACAACAGAGATTATTGATGTTCCTATGTGCCACATTTTTGACATTTCGATTTCAAGGTCCTTGTATTTTGAAAGCTTTTTGAATATCTTCAAAGATACATTGCAGTCAGCAGGGACTGCCATATCAATAAGGAGGCACTTTTTTTGTTTGTGGTCTTTAATAACAATGTCTGGCCGGTTGGCCTTGATTGTTCTGTCAGTGTGTATTGTGTAGTCCCATAGAATTGTAACAGGTCCTATCTCCGTAATCGGGTCTGGGTGGTGTTCATACCATTTTCTTTCAGTTTCCTTCCCGTAGAAGTTGCAGATTTTCCAGTGCAGATATTGGCCCACTTTCTCATGTCGGGTTTTATATTCAGTGGGTGCCAACATCGTGCAACCTGATTCAAGATGATCAATCGTTTCTGGATATTTATCACAGAATCTGCATTTTGAGTTAACACAATATTTTAGTATATGTGCTTGATAATTCCTAGTTAGCAAGCATTGGTCCTGTGCAGCAAGGATAAAACCTTCAGTTTCAGCTTTCAACCCTGCACTACGTAGCCACTGATGGGTATGGGTTTTGTCTACGTCAGATTGTTTGTTACGGGTAGAGTTTTGGCCAGGAAGCAGTTTATCTTGCCATTGTTTCTGTATCTGGTCGGTTGGATTTGTCTTTGAGCTCTTATTTAATTATTATTATTATTATTATTATTATTATTATTATTATTATTATTATTTTTGATTTAACTTATTAGTACATGGCGTCCATTTTTATTTTTCGAAAGGGTGTTACGTAAAATTGAAAATCCGCTTGCCTTAAGATTACTATTAGTCAACAAGTCAGATAAGGCAAAAAGGGCAGACATTTTGAAGAAACTTTATGCAGTAATGGGTTAATTTCTTATTTCTTCTTCTTCTTCTTCTTCTTCTTCTTCTTCTTCTTCTTCTTCTTTATTATTATTATTATTATTATTATTATCTTTTGATTTGTGTTGTATACTCATTTCTTTCGGGGTCCCGACCAGAGACCTAAGATCAGAAATGGCATCACGACATTTTCCACTGAGCAGTTTTTAAAAATTTTATTTTACATAGATAAAGTTCTTCGTAAGGTGTGGATTGTATTTGTCAAAACTATTTTTTGTATTTCCTTAAGGCACGGGCTACCAGGAATATTTTTAATGAGTTTATTGGAATTTTTTCCAACCAATCTGAGGGCTCCAATTACAACAATTGCTGATGTCTTCATGTGACATATTTTTGAGATTTCGATTTCAAGGACCTTGTATTTTGTTAGTTTTTTTTTTTAAGATCTTCAAAGATACTGGGGCTGTTATGTCAATAAGAAGGGCCCATTTTGTCTTTGAGGTTTCTGATCACGATATCTGGGCGATTAGCTTCGATTGTTCTGTCTGTGGGCATTGTGAAATCCAATAAAATTCTCACAGGTCCTATCTCTGTAACTGTATCTGCATGGTATTCATAGCTCGGCCTCACGTTGACTGCTGACCTGAGATGGAACAAATACATTGAGTCAATTGCTTCGTCCACCGCGAGGAAAGTTGTCTCCCTGTGCCGCGCTAGGAAATGTTTCTCCCCGGAATCGGTCCTTCAAATATACAAATCAACCATTCGCTCTTGTATGGAGTATTGCTGCCATATATGGTCTGGTGCACCTTCTGTTTACCTCAGAGTTCTTGACAAGATCCAGAGACGGATATGTAATATAATTGGCCCTGATCTGGCATATCGTCTACAGTCACTCTCTCATAGACGCACCGTCGCCTCCTCCTGTCTTTTTTACAAATGCTTTCATGGTAATTGCTCCGATGAGCTGCTTTCACTGGTTCCCAGACTTCATGAATTCAAGCGCCCTACGAGGCTGGCATCCCGCTCCCACCCTTACACTGTTGAAACTTTTAAATGTAGCCGTCTCTTCTACTCCAATAGCTTCATACCTCGCACCACTCGCCTGTAGAACACCCTTCCCAATTACTGTTTCCCCGGGAGCTATAATCTCCAACTATTCAAATGTAATGTCAATCGACATCTTTAGTTACCTTGAACTATCCACTATCCCTCTTTTCATCCTTTTTTCTATCACTCCTATCTGATCTTGCTCCAAATCTTCTGCAACCCCCTGCATCATAGTGGCTTCCCGCCTTGCTCGGGGCGTAATGCTTAAAAAAAAAAAAAAAAAAAAAAAAAAAAAAAGTTACTTGCAGTTTCCTTCCCGTAGAAGTTGCAGATTTTCCAGTGCAGATATTGGCCCATTCTCTCGTGCCTTGATTTATATTCAGTAGGTGCAAATATCGTTCAACCTGATACAAGATGATTAATTGTTTCTGGATATTTATCACAGAATTTGCAATTTGGGCCACCACAAATTATTTTTTTTTTTTTTATTTTCTTTGATTTCTGGCGTTTACACATTTCTTTCCGGGTCCCGCCCAGGGGCCTAAGGTTAGAAATGGCGTCATGACACTTTCCACTGACAAAAAAAAAAAAATTACATAAATAAAGCCCTTCGTAAGGTGTGGGCTGTACTTGTCAGAACAATTTTTTGTATCTCCTTGAGGCATGGACTTCCAGGAATCCCTTCAATTATTATTATTATTTTTATTATTATTGTTATTGTTTATATGATAAAACCCCTCAGGAAGAGGAAGTCCCTCATGTCGGAAGTGACTTAATAAATTAGTTCCGAGAAAGGCATGAGACCTCCAATTTTGAATCGATTCTGCGAAATCCAGAAGGTGTCCCAAATAGTTTGGCCTCTAGTGTATCTATAAATTTCATTCACGTGTGAAACGAACTCACTCTGTTCTAAAGCCCCGTATTGTAAAACGCTACGAACTTTTGTTACAGCCCAATATGTGTTTTGTATGTAAATACGAGCCGTTTGGCCTTCGGGAAGAAGAAAGAAATCGTTTCGCAGTTTCTGCACAAGATGGCTAATTTCATTAATCAAGCCAGGCCAATAGTTTAGCTTTCTGTAATGAAAATGGCGGGAAAGACTGTGGAACTTTCTTTGTATTTAATCATTTCAATCTCTCGTCCTCATCCTTCTCCTCCTCTCTGAAACACACACATTCTCCCTCTCTCTCTCTCTCTTCCTCTCTCTCTCTCTTCTTCTATCTCTTCTTGTCCCTCTGTCACTACACGTTTTTCTCTATCTGACCAAATATTTTTCTCATTCAATCCTAATTACTCTTGTTGTTTTACTTACTGTTGTCGTCGTCATCATCATCATCATCTGACAGGTAAATTTTAGTTTTGAACCGAATTAGTTGTTTTACTTTATCTTTCGTCCTGTTCTTATTATTCGCATAATTTCTTTCTTCATTTTTCTTCTTTCTATTATTATTATTATTATTATTATTATTATTATTAATCTTTCTTCTTTTTTTTATTATTATTCGTATTTTTCTCCTTTTCTTTTCCTCCATTATTTTATTTCTTTTCTTCTTCTTCTTCTTCTTCTTATTATTATTATTATTATTATTTCTGTCTTCATTTTTCTTCTTTCTATTATTATTATTATTGTTGTTGTTGTTGCTGTTGTTGTTCGTTTTTTCTTCTTTTAATTATTATTCGTATAGTCTCTTCCTTCCATTCTTCTTCCCATTATTATTATTATTATTATTATTATTATTAATCTTTCTTCCTTTTATTATTATTCGTATTTTTCTCCTTTTCTTTTGCTCCTTTATTTTATTTCTTTTGTTTTCCCATTATTATTATTATTATTATTATTATTATTCGTATTTTCTCCTTCTTCGTCTTCTTATTATTATTATAAGTAGTAGTAGTTTCTTTCTCTACCTGTTGTTATTCTTGCTTTTTCTTCTTTTTAATCTTCGTATTCTAATTATTATTATTATTATTATTATTATTATTATTATTATTTCTTTATATCTTTTTCATTATTGCCGGGATGTAAACGAATAAACATGGCTTTCACTAAAATAAAAAAAAACAACCTTCATATTTTCAGGCGACGTTTAAATCAGGAGTGTTCGATTAAAAGATAAAAAAAAGAAGAGAAAAAAATTGATTAAATCTTTTAAAAAAAAAAAAAGAAGCAAAATAAGAAAGGTGTGTAATAAGAGAGAGAGAAAAAAAGCTCATACCTTATAAAATATCCAAAAATCAAAAAGAAAAAGAGAATTAAAAAAAAAAACTATAACAAAACGAGAGAACAAAAGGTCGAAAAATGAACAAATATTAGCGTACAGAATACAAACAAATAAACAAAGGTTTGAAGACGTCATGAAAAATATGGAGCAAAGGAAGGGGACGAGAAAAACATCACCAAAGTTTCTTTGCGTATCAACACTGTGAATATAATTTAGACCGGAAATGAAATTTGGCGTGAATTTCTCATTAGCTCGGCTTTCACTGATTGCACACGGGGCCTCTCTTCTTGCTTGCACATTAACTTCCGGCAGTCGCCATCTTTGTTTACATTTTTTCTGTTATACTCTGACTTTTTATCGCTCTTTCTTATTCATTTAATTCAAAATAATTTGTTTGTCTTTTGTTCGAAATCTATTTTTGGTTTAATCAAAATAAATAAGCGATTCACAGCGTTTTCTGGGGATTTTTGGTAATTAGATTTTTTTGTTACACAATGACACAAGGCCAGTCTCTCTTAGGAGTACTTAATAAAGATCGCGCTAAAAACTGCTGAGATGTAACACCTTCAAGCAAATCGGTTATGTGAAGAAATCTCGTTTTTTTATAAAACGAAAATTAATCAGTAAAATTCCAATATTGACGGGTTAAGAAATATTTATGATGAAATGGACAAAATCCGACAATTATTTTAAGACATTTTTATGTTTATACATTCTTTTTAAATATACAAATATTTAAGTAAATGCTCTATATGTATAGGATATAGGTTCGATTCCTGTCGAAGGACGATTATTTTCTATGAAAATTTCTCGGACATTCAGGCCAGTAAATGTTGTTAATACTGTTTATTATAAACAGAGCATTTACTTAAATATTTCTATCTATAAAAAGAATGTATAAACATAAAAATGTCTTAATATATATATATATATATATATATATATATATATATATAGAGAGAGAGAGAGATAGATAGATAGATAGATAGATAGATAGATAATATTAGTGGTCAATATACATACATAGATACATATATATATCTGTGTGTATATATATATATATATATATATATATATATATATATATATATATATATATATATAATATTTCCAAGAGGATAGATTCCATTAGAACTCAATGTCCAGGACAGAGTAAGAATATAATATAAAGCCTCAAACCCTAATATTCCATGGTTATAATTTATTACATTGCAATCATAATCATGATCCAGTTCATCAGACGTACAAATTCAAGGGCAAATTTGTAGGTCTGATGAATTTGATCGTGATTAGGATTCCAATATAATAAATTATATTAGTGTTTGAGCCTTTTATATTATATATATTGTTGTGGTAGGATCCACCTAATTTGCATAGTGGAGTACCGACCATATAAATATGGTTGGTACTGGGAAGAGAGTGGAGGAATCAAGAGATTCAACCAGAGACTCTGCCCGACTGCGACTCAGTCAACACATTCTCCAGGAACGGTCTTACCAGGAATATACAAAAGACTATATGTAAATATTGTGTACACTTTCTTGTTTCAATACATTTTGTTCTAAGTACATTTTGTGTTGCATTATTATTCCATGCATTAGTCAAGTTTCAACATATATATATATAAGTAAATATACAAATATTTAAGTAAATGCTCTATATGTATAGGATACAGGTTCGATTCCTGTCGAACGACGAATATTTTCTCTGAAAATTTCTCGGACATTCAAGCCGGTAAATGTTGTTAATACTGTTTATTATAAACAGAGCATTTAAAGGGACTAGCAGATTTAGAAGATTCATAGATAAATAGATATATATATAACGAGAGAGAGAGAGAGAGAGAGTGATCTCCAGAATCCATCTGACACATCCATAAGTCTACCATTCGACCATATTTAGAATATTGCTGTCACATATCGTCCGGTTCTCCTGCTGCATATCTAGAGCTCCTTGATAAAATCCAAAGAAGTATCAGCAATATTATTGGTTCTCATCTGGCAACTCACACCTTTTTCCACTGCTGTAAGGTTGCCTCCCTGTTTCTTTTCAATGAATGCTTTCATTCTAATTCTTCTGATGAGATCTTCGTTATGGTATCTAGACTTTATAAATTTAAATGCAGTATTAGACAGGCGTTGATATTTCATCAGTTTACAGCTGAGTTGGCTAAAGATGTAAGCGTAAATTCTCTGCTAACAGGTTCTTTTCTCGCACTTCACACTTGTGAAACTCCATGCCGGTTCTATCCTTTCCAGTCTACATTAATCTGCAAAATTGAAATGTTATCAATCGATATCAAATGTCCTCCAGATTACTCTTCTTTAATACTCACACTTTAGTTAATGTTGTTATTGTCTAATTCTTCAACACCAAGTAAACCCCTTGTGCCATAGGGACTTTATTACTTTGCTTGGGGTGAATTGGACTAACAAAAATGAATGATATGTATGAAACGATTGCGATAGATAGATAGATAGATAGATAGATAGATATGAATTGAATGAAAACATTGAGATAGATAGATAGATAGAACATAGATAATAGATGATAGATAGATGGATAGATAGATAATAAAAAACATTGAGATAGATATGAACAGAATGAGATAGATGGATAGATCGATAAAACATTGAGATAGATAGATAGAATAGATAGATAGATATGATACATAGATAGATAATAGATAGATATGAACAGATTGAAATAGATATATAGATTGAGATAGATATATAGATAGATAGATGATAGATATGAACAGACTGAAATAGATATGAACAGAATGAGATAGATAGATAGATAGATAGATATGAACAGACTGAAATAGATATCAACAGATTGAGATAGATAGATAGATAGATAGATAGATAGATAGATAGATAGATAGATAGATAATGAAAACATTGAGATAGATATGAGCAGAATGAGATAGATAGATAGATAGATAATGAAAACATTGAGATAGATATGAACAGAATGAGATAGATAGATAGATAGATAGATAGATAGATAGATATTAGGTTGTCCCGTATGAAATGAATGTCGTTGAATGACATAGAACTCTTTCATTTAATCAAAATTCGCTTTTATTTAATCAAAATAATATCCATTTTGTTACACAGTTTTCCTCTGCAGCAGTCACTACACGCTGTTTAAAAATCCTGTAAGTAGCAGGTGGTCGTCTTAACATTATGGGCATCCGTAAAAAAAAAAGAGAGATGCTTTGCCTGAATTGCACTAGACTAGCGTTTTGGAAGAAATATCAGGAACCCGTCTGGACGCTAATCTTCGCATTATAAGAATGCAACACATAGCCTAGACAATATACCCACTCATTCTTAGTGAAGAAGTAAGTGCTCCCATATTTCTTTCTTCCTTTTAAAGGGACTAGCAGATCTTCTATGTGGCGTGTTTCTTTAGGACATAGGCAATCATGGCGCTCCACGACTTTCTCTCCTTTGAAGACTTTAATAAATGTTGTCTTTTCTTATCTTTCCTAAAACTTGTTCCGTCTTCCGTTTACTAACGCTCTCTAAATAGGTTATGCGTTGTTTTCCTATGTCACTCTTGGCGTTAATCTGTCTTGTGAGTATCCGATTTTCCAAGCCCTCTTTCCTCGTTACGTGTCCAAGAAATTTCAACTCTCTCTTCCTGATGTTAGGGATAAGTTTCATTTTCGTTTCCATTATCTCTAAAACTTCGTTGTTAGCAAAATGGACAGCCCAACATGTAAATTACAAATTGGAGAGACCAAAATAGAAGAAGTACAAAAAATTAAATATCTAAGAAGTGTTTTAACAGAGGACGGAAAGTACGAAAATCCGAAGACGTACAAGAATAGCCAAAGATGCTTTCCAGAAATTAAGCAGAGTATTAAGAGATAGAAAAAAACTACTTTAGAAACAAAGAAAAAAGTACTGAACTGTTACGTGATATCTGAAATTCGATGAGGGATATTTATATCAAAAGTGAAAGCTCAAGAAAGTTGGTCAAAAATGACGCTAGATTGACGTAGATACATAGATAATGAAAACATTGAGATAGATATGAACAGAATGAGATAGATAGATAGATAGATAGATAGATAGATAAAGACATGATCCGAAAGTCTATTTCATGCCCAACTTCGTAGAAGGTGAGATTTTACAGCATGAGGTAGTTCTATGCCATTGATGGCGTGAAACACAAGCGAGACTGGCCGACCAAGGCTTCAGCGTCATGAAATATTGATCAGAAATAAATACAAGAGTTTGACTGAAGAAACCACACAAAGTTGAAGTTTTCCAAGAGGAAAGTCTCCCAAGATGGCAGCTCGTATCCGTGAAGATGGTGAAAAATTTGTACGTATCCCAGATCAGGTACTCAGAAGCAATAATACATGCATATTAGAAAATGTACAAGAACTTCTTGAAATAAATATTGCGTAATAAATTTTAAGCATTAATTTACATTGTTGTAACAAATATTATTCTTTATTCTCTTGGGCAACGTGGTTGGGTTAGGTTTATATGAGGCGGCTGATAACTTTTACACGGCCATCTTTGAGGTCATCTCAAATCTACGGGATTTCTCCTAAACTCTTGCAACAAAATATATCAACACCATATATATATATATATATATATATGTATATATAGTCGGTGAGATAAAGGTGAGATTAAGATGTAAAGAAAGAGAAGGGACGAGAAAAACGGAGACAGAGACAAAAAACGAAAGAAAGAAAAAAATAAGCATTAATGTAACAAAGGAATACAAAGCTTTCAAAGAAATTATGAAGATGTGTAGACGAAGACTTAAGAAAAGTAGTTCGGAAGTCAAACCATTTACAATGCATTTTTATAGTAAAATCATTTGCAATTCTTTCTATAGTAAAATCATTTGTAATGCATTTTTATAGTAAAATCATTTGCAATTCTTTCTATAATAAAATCATTTGCAATGCATTTTATAGTAAAATCATTTCTAATGCATTTTTATAGTAAAATCATTTCCAATGCATTTTTATATTAAAACCATTTTCAATGCATTTTCATATTAAAATCATTTGCAATGCATTTTCATCGTAAAATCATTTCCAATGTATTTTCATAGTAAAATCATTTCCAATGCATTTTCATAGTAAAAATCATTTCCAATGCATTTTCATAGTAAAATCATTTCCAATGCAATTTCGTTGTAAAATCATTTGCAATGCATTTTCATCGTAAAATCATTTCCAATGCATTTTCATCATAAAATGATTTGCCAATGCATTTTCATCGTAAAATCATTTGCCAATGCATTTTCATGGTAAAATCATTTCCAATGCATTTTCATCGTAAAATCATTTCCAATGCATGTTCATAGTAAAACCATTTGCCAATGCATTTTCATAGTAAAATCATTTCCAATGCATTTTAATAGTAAAAATAATTTCCAATGCATTTCCATTGGAAAATTATTTGCAATGCCTTTTCATAGTAAAATCATAGCCAATGTATTTTGATAGTAAAATCATTTGCAATGCAATTTTCCTAATAAAATCATTTACAATACATTTTCATAATAAAATTAATTTTAATGCGTTTTCATAATATAATCATTTATAATTCATTTTCATGCTAAAATCATTTGTAATGCATTTTCCTAATCAAATCATTTCCAGTTATCTTAGTATGGGGTTGTGGTTAGTGATGCTGCTTTAGATGGCCTATTACAAGTGTGTGGTGAATTCAATCTTCACTAGATGTCTCAGACAAAACATCATGTAGTATGTTTAAACAAAGGAATTTAAATAAGCGTCTCATTACAAATCTTCATAGATATTTTTAGTAATTTTCAAGAAAAAGAAGAAGTTAAAAGTGGATGGATTAGGCAATCCAATTAGACACGCCAAAATTAGAATAAAAATAATTAGCGTACAAGATATGCCCTCAGGTTGATCTTGGGTAAACGTTGATAGAGTGAAATTTCCGTAAATTGCTGCGTACAGTTCGGCCTGGTGTAAGGGTTAATCTCAGGATTTTTAGCTCACAATACTGTGTTAGGCCTATGTGTACCGTATAGGCTGACCCGCAAACATACGGCAGGCAACCAGTGGCTCAAAACTTGGGCTTACCGGTAAATGAATTTAGGCTACAGTATAACTCTACCAATACTACGTAATGTCTCGCCACTCAGCTGTATGGTGATACCCTGACCGTAATACCTTTCTATATGTGTTCTGCAACAATCAGCTTACAACACTGTTGTAGCATAGCTACTGACGATAATGGGTACGTCCCCATCGAAATATATACAGTAGTAAATACTGTATGTTGGTCTGCAGTTGGAAATTTCTCTCCAGCTTTGCTGCTCAAACACTCTGCTTCCGAGCAGAGAGGAATCCCCAGACGAGGCTATGTCGAAGGACAGAGTCTCGTCTCGGGAAACAGCTACCCGACCCCGTTTTATACAGGGTCTACGAGAATTTTTGGCCAAGCCTACGGGTTCGGATACCTTACATTAAATTCGCCCTTGTGCCATATCTGACCGCATGGGACGGTTGGTAGATATCCTGCAGTCGGGGATTTGTCTCCAGCTGCGCTGGTCGTACTCTCTGCTTCCGGGCCGAGAGGATCCCCAGACGAGGCTATGTCGAAGAGTAAGTGTCTCATCTCGGGAAACAGCTACCCGAGCCCGTTTAATACGAGGTCCACGGGGAATTTTTGACCGAGCCTACGGGCTCGGATACCTCACATTAAATTCAGCCTTGTGCCACATCTGAACGCGTGGGGCCGTTGGTAGATATCCTGTCGTTGGAGATGCATTGTGGTATTGACTTGACTCACTTCTAGCATTTGACTACTTCTGTGCGCGGCTGGCGAATCTTATATGTGTTGTTCTTGTCCTAAGTATTATCGTTCATTACAAACCTTCGTGTGATTATTCTATTCAGTAACCTTCTCTAGGTTACAACAAACACGTAGCTATCGTATATTGTGTTGGTATCAGGTCTATTCATAATCACATTAAAGTCAACATCAACTCCTATAAAATATTAATGAGGTAGATTACACGTCACACCATGTAGGTTTTCGACAGTACACCTACGTATCGTATGTTATTGTAAAATACAGTATTTTTCCTTCGCCATTTGCATTAGAGATTTAAACAAACTACCAATGAGGCAGTCACTGTTTACACTTAGTGTCTCAAATGTTGCACGCGATTTGTGACGTAGTGTTAATAAAATACTGACTTTCTGTTACTATTTTAATATTTTATATTAATTTCTGTGTTACTATGCCAAATATATTCACCAAACACAGGTTTTAGTCGGACATATTGGTGATAGCGTGTACGGTAAATAGCATACAGTAATTGTTTGCAGTTCTGTCCCACTTGTTTAAAACTCGGTGGTAAATGTTTGCATTTTATACTCGCTATATAAGTAGATTCCTAGTTTGGAAAGATTATATTAGAGTTGAAAACTCGCCTTGTACACAGCAATTCACGGTAAATTTGCCTGCCGACCTCTCTCCAATTATTCTTAAATGAATTCATCTAGTGAAATGGCTACTTTGGGACAAAAATAACACAATAATCAATCCATATAAAATGTGCCATATCAGCGAAAAGAGTGGATACTTTAGGATGAGCAGAGTGAACTTTACTGAAATGTTGTGTCTGTAATAACACACACACACATATATATATATTGTTGAGGGGTTCTCTTTCACACAAATGGACTCACCCAGTATATACATATACTACTGCTACGGGAAGATACGAGAGTAAGACATGAGCAAGACCGAACGGAGTCGATTCCAGAGTGAAAGAGTAAAAGGTTGTAGGTACCCGGAAGAGTGAGGGTGAGGTACAGCGTTGTAGGAGTCACAGTGAGCGAGCGTATCGTATGTTATTGCAAAATACAGTATTATTCCTTCGCCATTTGCATTAGAGATTTAAACAAACAACCAATGAGGCAGCCAGTGTTTACACTTAGTGTTTCAAATATTGGGCGCGATTTGTGACGTAGTATTAATAAAATACTGAATTTCTGTTATTATTTTAGATTAATTTCTGTGTTAATATGCCAAATATGTTCTCCAAACACAGGTTTTAGTCGGACATATTGGTGATAGCGTGTTTGAGGTACGGTAAATAGTGTACAGTAATTGTTTTCAGTTCTATCCCATTTGTTTAAAAGTCGGTGGTAAACGTTTGCATTTTATTCTCGCCATAGAAGATGATACCTAGTTTGGGATATAGTTTTTTTTTTTGTTTTTGCAGTGTTGTAGCATACCTACGGATGATAATGGCTATATCCCCGTTCACATAAATATAGTAGTATTTAATCATACTTATTATAAAAACCAGGTTGTGTGTGTGTGTGTGTGTGTGTGTGTGTGTGTACGTGTGTGTGTACGTTTATATATTGGATCGGATTTCCTACATTTTTCAACCGATTTCAACAAAACTTCACAGGACTACGTAAAATTACCTTGCGGTGGTTCTGACAGCGCCCAAAATTGGAAAAAACACAATTGTTTTTGCACGAAATCAATTTGAAAACACGATTAAGAGGCATCGCGAGAATGAAAGGGGGACAACTCATATCGAGTTATACTTATTATAAAACCCAGGTTGTGTGTGTGTGTGTGTGTGTGTGTGTGTGTGTGTGTGTGTGTGTGTGTGTGTGTGTTTATATATGGGATCGGATTTCCTACGCCTCCAAAACAAAACTGCTCTCTATTAATCATTTGAGAAACACCTTTTAGCATGGCTGATGCTAACCTCCAAGAGAGTGACTTGTTGTATCTTCTCAAGCTAACATGCTCGGCTGACATGAACTGAAAAGACTATCTTACATATTTATAAGTCTACCTTTCGTCCCTGCCTCGAATATTGCTGCTACATATGGTCCGGTGATCCTGCTTTATATTTAAAGATTCTTGATAAAATCCAAAGAAGAATCAGCAATATTATCGGTCCTAACCTGGCTCCAGTCACTTTCCCATTGCCGTAAAGTTGCTTCCCTCTGCCTTTTCTATAAATAGTTTCATGGGAATTGTTTAGATGAGTTCATTGCTATGAGCTATAGAGGAATAAGGTGTCGCTGCCGACACATGAGTTTGAACCTAGATCGCCAATGAGCAAACACAGGCGATCCCATTATTGATTTAAATAGACCACGTGACCATAGAGGAAACGCATGAGGTAACGTGTGTCTAATTGATCGCCATTTCTATTCTATCCTCTATTACTATACTGATCACCATTTCTAGCCTATCCTCTATAACTATACGGACCGATGTTCTCTTCTCTATTCACTATACTATTTCTCTATAGTGACCATTATGCGGATTACTATTCAGATCAAGCGAGTATTATCGATCAAGTACATTTAGTGCGAGTGTTATTCGAGTATTGTCCAACGGCTTACTATAGTTGTATCTGCGATTACAAAGTCTCTACTACAACGAGCATTACGAAAGTGACAACGAGTATTCGTTGACACCACAAAACTATGGTACGTAGACTTTATGAATTTAAGCTCAGTACTAGATTGGCAGCAAGGTCCCACCGGTTTGCAATTGAACTGACAAGATTTAACCGTAATTTCTATGCTAACAGTTACTTTTCTCGCACTTCTAGCTTGTGGAACTCGCTCCCAGCTTCTTGCTTTCCAGATAAATGCAAAGCCAATCATTATCTACTGTCTTACAGATTTCTTGAGGACACATGGCACAGTGGATAAAGGCGTTGGTTAGATTCAGTGTCAGAACCCTAAGAGTGTGAGTTCAATACCCGGTTAAGGCAGTGGAGAACTTTCAGAGGGAAATTAACAGGAGATAACTGATAAGAGACATCCATTAAACATGGCACGTGGAACTAGAACAGTCTACCCCAGTGAGCGAAATAAAGGGTTCAGTTCGACATTCCCACTACCTGAAGAAAGCCGGAGTGTACAACGGCCGAAACGATGTAATAAATATGGCGACAAAGATGAGGACACTATTCTGAATAATGTAAATAGTTTACTAATTACTCTTCTATTTTTCTCACTCCTCAACAATGCTTTTGTTTTCTCATTCTCTGACACCCAGTAACCCCTTGTGTCTTAGTGGTTTTACTGCCTTACATGGGGTGAATTCGATAAAACAAGCATACATACACATACATATGCCCACGCATAATACACTCACTCAGTCATTTATCGATCCCCACCAATATAAACGCCTGCACTTCCTGTGTACATAGAATAAATGTTTACATCCAGCGGAAGTTGCATAAATTCTTAAGGATTTGCTATTTTCAAGTATTCAAATATTTCTACGGAAAGAATTGTAGTTTATGGACACACCCGCGTTGTCCTTTGCCGCCTCGCGACTATTAAAAGAACCGCCATCGCAGAGAATGGCTTTTCTGTGAAAAGACTTCCGGAAATCTAAAAGCGTGTGATGCTTGACAAACAAAATGGCGGCGACATTCATGTCAGACGACGCGCAAAATGAACCACTTCTCCCACGTGACCGATTGTCACGTGAAGTTAGGCAAACTCATACACACCGTCCCCGGCATAAAGTTACGCATTATTAAGAATTCGCTTGCACATAGAGGTTGTCGCACAGCAGCCGACTTCATGGTCGACAATTGCATCCGAGACGATCAATATCGTCGAGATACGAGATTAATCTGTCAGTCAGGCGTACCATTTGTCACTGGTGGATGGTGGTAGGGCTTTTGGACGATTGCGAAATCGAGAGGCCTGCCTGTCAACCTTGAAAATCAGCTTTAGTAATGCTTCTTACTCGGTCACGAAAAACCGACTACAGATACTGCCATCATCAATCGAGCATTTTCATCGGTATTGATATCCAGTAATTCTGGACTAACAATTCTTTACATTATTTACATTATTCGGACTATTGTCCTCATCTTTGTTGCCATATTTATTACAACGTTTCGGCCTTTCAGTATCTGTCTATATTTCTGAGATGAGGTATTATGTACACTATTTACATTATTCGGACTATTGTCCTCATCTTTGTCGCCATATTTATTACAACGTTTCGGCCTTTCAGTATCTTCTATATTTCTGAGATGAGGTATTATGTACATTTACATTATTCGGACTATTGTCCTCATCTTTGTCACCATATTTATTACAACGTTTCGGCCCTTTAGTATCTGTCTATATTTCTGAGATGAGGTATTACACTATTTACATTATTCGGACTATTTCCTCATCTTTGTCGCCATTTTATTCAACGTTTCGGCCCTTTAGATCTATATTTCTGAGATGAAGTTATGTACCTATTTACATTATTCTTTGTCCTCATCTTTATCGCCATATTTATTAAAACGTTTCCGGCCCTTTAGTATCTGTCTATATTTCTGAGATGAAGTATTATGTACACTATTTACATTATTCGGACTATTGTCCTCATCTTTGTCGCCATATTTATTACAACGTTTCGGCCCTTTAGTATCTGTCTATATTTCTGAGATGAGGTATTATGTACACTATTTACATTATTCGGACTATTGTCCTCATCTTTGTTGCCATATTTATTACAACGTTTCGGCCCTTTAGTATCTGTCTATATTTCTGAGATGAGGTATTATGTACACTATTTACATTATTCGGACTATTGTCCTCATCTTTGTCACCATATTTATTACAACGTTTCGGCCCTTTAGTATCTGTCTATATTTCTGAGATGAGGTATTATGTACACTATTTACATTATTCGGACTATTGTCCTCATCTTTGTCGCCATTTACAACGTTTCGGCCCTTTAGTATCTGTCTATATTTCTGAGATGAGGTATTATGTACACTATTTACATTATTCGGACTATTGTCCTCATCTTTGTCACCATATTTATTACAACGTTTCGGCCCTTTAGTATCTGTCTATATTTCTGAGATGAGGCATTATGTACGCTATTTACATTATTCGGACTATTGTCCTCATCTTTGTTGCCATATTTATTACAACGTTTATTACAATCTGTTATTTCTGAGATGAGCCGGACTTTGTCCTCATCTTTGTCGCCATCTGTATCTGTCTATTTTCTGAGATGAGGTATTATGTACACTATTTACATTATTCGGACTATTGTCCTCATCTTTGTTGCCATATTTATTACAACGTTTCGGCCCTTTAGTATCTGTCTATATTTCTGAGATGAGGTATTATGTACACTATTTACATTATTCGGACTATTGTCCTCATCTTTGTCGCCATATTTTATTACAACGTTTCGGCCCTTTAGTATCTGTCTATATTTCTGAGATGAGGTATTATGTACACTATTTACATTATTCGGACTATTGTCCTCATCTTTGTCGCCATATTTATTACAACGTTTCGGCCCTTTAGTATCTGTCTATATTTCTGAGATGAGGTATTATGTACACTATTTACATTATTCGGATTATTGTCCTCATCTTTGTCGCCATATTTATTACAACGTTTCGGCCCTTTAGTATCTGTCTATATTTCTGAGATTGAAATATTATGTACATTATTTACATTATTCGGACTATTGTCTCCATCTTTGTCGCCATATTTATTACAACGTTTCGGCCCTTTAGTATCTGTCTATATTTCTGAGATGATTTTACATTATTCGGACTATTTTCCTCATCTTTGTCGCCATATTTATTACAACGTTTCGGCCCTTTAGTATCTGTCTATATTTCTGAGATGAGGTATTATTATGTACACTATTTTTACATTATTCGGACTATTGTCCTCATCTTTGTCGCCATATTTATTACAACGTTTCGGCCCTTTATATCTGTCTATATTTCTGAGATGAGGTTATTATGTACACTATTTACATTATTCGGACTCCTCATCTTTGTCGCCATATTTATTACAACGTTTCGGCCCTTTAGTATCTGTCTATATTTCTGAGATGAGGTATTATGTACACTATTTACATTATTCGGACTATTGTCCTCATCTTTGTTGCCATATTTATTACAACGTTTCGGCCCTTTAGTATCTGTATCTGAGATGAGGTATTATGTACTATATTTTCGGACTATTGTTTACAACGTTTTGGCCCTTTAGTATCTGTCTATATTTCTGAGATTATTATGTACACTATTTACATTATTCGGACTATTGTCCTCATCTTTGTCGCCATATTTATTACAACGTTTCGGCCCTTTAGTATCTGTCTATATTTCTGAGATGAGGTATTATGTACACTATTTAATTTATTCGGACTATTGTCCTCATCTTTGTCGCCATATTTATTACAACGTTTCGGTATCTGTCTTATTTCTGAGTATCTGTTTATATTTCTGAGATGAGGTATTTTCGGCCCTTTAGTATCTGTCTATATTTCTGAGATATTTTATGTACACTATTTACATTATTCGGACTATTCCTCATCTTTTCGTATTTATTACAACGTTTCGGCCCTTTATATCTGTCTATATTTCTGAGATGAGGTATTATGTACACTATTTACATTATTCGGACTATTGTCCTCATCTTTGTCCCATCATCTTTTCTATATTTCTGAGATGTGGTATTATGTACATTTATCTTTGTCGTTTTATTGCCGTTTCTTTAGTATCTGTCTATATTTCTTGAGATGAGGTATTATGTACACTATTTACATTATTCGGACTATTGTCCTCATCTTTGTCGCTATATTTATTACAACGTTTCGGCCCTTTAGTATCTGTTTATATTTCTGAGATGAGGTATTATGTACACTATTTACATTATTCAGACTATTGTCCTCATCTTTGTCGCCATATTTATTACAACGTTTCGCCCCTTTAGTATCTGTCTATATTTTTGAGATGAGGTATTATGTACACTATTTACATTATTCGGACTATTGTCCTCATCTTTGTCACCATATTTATTGCAACATTTCGGCCCTTTAGTATCTGTCTATATTTCTGAGATATTATGTACATTATTTAGATCATTTGGACTATTGTCCTCATCTTTGTCATATATTTATTACAACGTTTCGGCCCTTTAGTATCTGTCTATTTTCTGATTATTATGTACAACATCATTTGGACAATTGTCCTCATCTTTGTCGCCATATTTATTACAACGTTTCGGCCCTTTAGTATCTGTCAATATTTCCGAGATGAGGTATTATGTACACTATTTAGATCATTCGGACTATTCTCCTCATCTTTGTCTCCATGTTTATCACAATGTTTCGGCCGGTGTACCCTCCGGCCTTCTTCAGGTGGTTTGAATGTTGAACTGAACCCTTTATTTCGCTCACTGGGGTAGTTTTCAAGGACACATGGCACAGTCGATTAAGGCGTTAGTTAGATCCAGTGACAGGGCCCAACGAGCGTGGGTTCAATACCTAGTTTAGGCAGTGGAGAACTTTCAGAGGGGAATTAACAGGAGACAACTGACATCCATTAGACATGGCACGTGGAACTAGAACAGTCTCTTTTGGCCTCAGTTTTGAAGTTCACTATTTTTCCTTATCTCGGACCCTAACAGGTGCTACCACCATGGGTCAGCGTGGCGCTGGGAACAACAGCAATTAAATCTCCAATTTCCCGATCAGCAGCCTTGCTACCGGATGTACTGAGCCCACACTACGAGTGCCGTTGGTACAATGTAGTACATCACTATCTATTGCATGGGCGGGTCATCGGCGACTAAACCGGTTCCCCCATCAGGTCTTTTTGGTGAGGAATGTGGCTAAACGTACAACAGGTTTAAGGGGAAAAATGGTTAGAGATTGTAGATTGTAGGGCCACAGAGATTGGAAGACTGTAGTTTAAAGACAGTAAAATCGACCTTGCTAACCGAAGCGCCCCTCTGTGACTCAGTCGATTAAGGCAAGGCAGGCTCTATGACGGTTCTGTTGCAATTTTTGGATTCATTATGTACTAGTGAGTTAGCCCAAATGACATGACTTTATAGTCCACCAGTAGAAGGTTAACCAATCAGAAGACGTAGAATATTCAATCCGTTGTGTATAAAGGCGGCCATTTTGTTTACTCTATCCGAATGTCCGGCTCCAGCTTGTCAGGCGAAGAGGAACAGTAGGACGAACTACGCTCTGCTACTTTTACCAAAATATCCACTGCTAACCTGAACAACGCTTTCCTACAGTCTTCGAAATATTTACTGCTAACCTCTGGATTCTATACTCAAAGACGACCGCCATCATGAACAACAGGTTCCGTATAGGATACAGGTTCGATTCCTGTCGGAGGACGAATATTTTCTATGAAAATTTCTCGGATATTCAGGCCGGTAAATGTCGCTTAATACTGTTTATTATATACAGAACATTTACTTAAATATTTGTATCTATAAAAAGAATGTATAAACATAAAAATGTCTTAACATATATATATATATATATATATATTAATCATTTCACCACAAGCAAGTCAATAAAGACAAAATAAATAAATAAAAAATTTTTATTTTTAAAAAGCTAGAGACGCCAGTGTTTAATTAAATTCTTGTCATTTGATATTTTAAACTGTATGCTAAATTTCTTAATCTTTAAGAAGGAATAACCCTTTCCTTTTTATCTTCTTCAAGGTGTATCATATGTCTAACATTCAAACAATTGCCAAATCATTCCATATTAATGTGAATGTGAACATACCCATTATCTTTCCTAGGTATGTTACAACACTAACTTTTGCCAGTCGAATAGTTTATTTTTTATGCTGTGAAAAGCGTACAAATGGTTTTGGTTACCTGTTATAATAGCTGTCCGATGCCAGAACGCATTGACGAATAATTACTTTTTTGCCCCGATCGCTAAT
This sequence comes from Acanthosepion pharaonis, assembly GCA_903632075.3. Lineage (NCBI taxonomy): Eukaryota > Metazoa > Mollusca > Cephalopoda > Sepiida > Sepiidae > Acanthosepion > Acanthosepion pharaonis. Next base: position 2,217,360 of record CAHIKZ030001513.1, on the reverse strand, counting down.
GCGAGTGAAGGATCTGGATGATTTCAATTTTGTTTCAGTAATCGAAATGCTTAGTAAAGCGTATTGCCCACAAGGCATCTTATAAAGCTTCCTTTCGTCGTTTGCAATAACCTACGCCATCTTGGTCTCGAACTTTCTCTCTTACAACGATGAAAAAGTAAATTTCTTATTTTTCAACTTATTACTGTTTCGATGCAGTTTTTTTTTATATTTTATTTTAAAAATGGATTCATTTCCGTCCGGGATTGAATGAAAAATTACTTGTTTATACTCTTTATATATGCGCACTATTATCCTCATCTTTGGTGTTGTTATCACAACGTTTCGGCCTTCATCAGGTATATATCAATCTGGTTAAGCGACACGAAATCCCGAACGGAACCCATTATTTAATCTACGTGAACAGACTGTTCTCGTTCCACTGCCCAGATACAACCGTATGTTCTATTCTCATAGTTTCTTTTAAAACGGTGAGATCTTTATCATTTAAACGGTGGGACCTAACAGCCAATCGAGATGCACGCTTAAATTCATGCAGCCGAGACGAAAGGAAACAAGAAGACCTTAGTGGGCAAGTGTGAGGATAGGACAATAAAGGAAGAGGGTTCACGAAGGCAGAAGATGGCGATTGACATTACATTTAAGTTTTTGAAAATTGTACTTATTAGTGAATAAGAAATCGGATGTGAGTTCCACAGGTGAGAGGTGCGAGAAAAGAAACTGTTAGAGTAGAAGTGGCGGTTGCGTCTAGCATGAAACAGCCTGTCGCCTCTGAATGTTGACTACAATGTTTACTTATATATATATATATATATATATATATATATATATATATATATATATATGCATGTATGTATGTATAGTGCCCAGTAAAAAGTGGAAAAATTATGATCGCTTTTTTATCTTTCAGAAATAATTGACCTTCAATAAACTTGAATAAATTTCTTGAATATTCATGACCTTGGATAAAGCTGGTTACCACGCTTACAACTTTGTGTTGAACATTCAGGCAAATATTTCGAACATCTACGATGGTCGTTCAGTTTCGACAGGAATCATGACAGCTAAATAAATTTATTTCTGAATTTACCGCTTTTTTTTTTTACTGGACACCCTGTATATTTAATTTAAATAATGCATACGAAGACAGTCTTGATTCTGAAGATAGACGTTTAAGATTTTATCATCGCATGTCTTTAAATTGATGTCCGTTTTTCATCCAGACTTGACTGACAATCTTCTTTCTAATTTGTGAGTTCCAACGCCTTCTTTTGAAAGATGCTATGGACATTTGTTGAATCCAATATCTATCTATCTATCTATCTATCTATCTATCTATCTATCTATCTATCTATCTATCTCAGCCTGTTCATATCTATCTATCTCAATGATTTTATATCTATCTATCTATCTATCTAGTCATATACAGGATCTCTCAAAAAATGTATACACATTTTGCACCTTTCTGAAGAAATAATTCAAACAACCTGAAGGAAGTCCAGGGTACCCAGTAAAAAAAGCGGAAAATGTATTCTTCGAGAAAAGACACCATCTTTATTTGGTCCATCTCTCTGGTCTGAATGTTATGGATTCCTCTATCTGGAGTATGTTACTCACTCACATTCAAAACAGTCGTTATGACAGCGTCGATATTGATTCATTGAAGTCGAACTTAACTGAAACTTGGAATGAAATTCCACTTGACACTATTCGCAAGGCCACTGCCTCCTCCTGGTTACTACGCTTACAGCTTTGTGTTGAATATTCAGGCAAATATTTCGAACATCTACGATAATTGTTCAGTTTGGTCATGGATCATGATGGCTAAATTTATTTATTTCTGAATTTATCGCTTTTTAACTGGGTACGCTGTAGTACCCCGCTTAATTCACGCAGTCGATGCAGCAAGGAGGAAAGCTCCTCGGAACAATCGCCATGATGCATTTGTAGAAAAGACAGAGGGAAACCACGCTATGTCGGAGATGCAAGATCTGGATTGATTCTGTCGAGAAAAAAACTGTGTCTGGCACGACTCAGCGAAACTAGAAATTAATTCATTGTAATCACTCAACTTAATGTCAGTGGAAAACGTGGACCCAACAAATAGAAAAGAGGTTAGCATCAACCATACTGATGGCAGGCAGAAGAGGTTCTCGATGGTGAAAAATGTGATTAAATGAAAACAGTTTTGTTTCGGATGCGTTGGAATTTACCAGCCACCGCTTCCCCCATTTAACCGCTGTTTGGAGGCCCTTTTCGAGATCAATTTACATAATGCCCATCAGGAACCGTTTAACTGATCGGTGATAATCCCACTCTCAAGTGGGTTCTCTGCTGGGTTAACTCTAAGAGATACAAAAAAATCTATGTATTCGGTGTCACATCAGAATGTCAAAAGAGCTAGGTGCCACATGAGTTAACCTCGAAGGTACCCACATTGACACCAAGTATGGAGCCGGGCCTTAAATATGTCGATGTGATCGATGGAATAAACAGAAATTAAACCCAGTCGAACTTAGGATATACACAGAGAAGAGAACTAATGATAAGAGAGAGGATAGAAATATACCCTTCTTTCGGCCGACTCATATATCAGAAATTAATAATTAATTTACATTTAGTTGCGTATTCTTAGCAGGCGTTGCTAAAAGAAGATGGCAGTACAACTGCCCTCTCCTGGTTTTTAGGATGGCAGTACAACTGCCTTCTCCTCGTTTTTAATATGGCAGTACAATTGCCTTCTCATTTTTAAGATGACAGTACAATTGCCTTCACCTCGTTTTTAAGATGACAGTACAACTGTCCTCTCTTCGTGTTTAAGATGACAGCACAACTGTCTTCTCCTCGTTTTTAAGATGACAGTAAAACTGCCTTCACCTCGTTTTTAAAATGGCAGTATAAATGTTCACTCTTCGTTTTTAAGATGCCAATACAACTGCCTTCTCCTCGTTTTTTAAGAGTGTGAAATCAAGGAGGAAACTGATTCAAATATTTAAGAACCGAATTCTGAAGGCGATTAATATAAAATTAACAAAGACAACATTTCAATGATTAGGAATGAGCCATATATTTTTGGTCAACTATTATAATAATATATTATGACGCAAAATGTTGATTCTAAAATCAGACATTATTTTCCGAACAACCTAACAAAATGGCCGTCCTATTTTACACAGTTATAGATATTTTCTTTTTTTTTTACAGAAAATGACAGTTAATACTCATTATTTACAATCATGAATTTTTTCTTTCTCCGATTGTACGAATTGCATTCTGGGTGAAATCAAGGAGAAAACTGATTCAAAATACGCAGTAAATAAAAAAAAAAACAAAAAAACAAATAAAATTCTTCACAAAAAAAAGAAAATTCATAGTTGGTGGTTAACTTTCCGTTATGGATGTCCCGAAAATATAAAACCATACTTTTGTTTTCTCCTGCTTCTATTTAATTTTATCTCGGCGATTTTTATTATTTCCTGTTTTGTCTTTTGTTTTTGTTTTTGCTTATACAATCCTTTATCAAGTCTTTTATTTGACATCTGAAGCCAGGGAAAATTTTCTTAGAAAGTTAATGAACATATTGAGAGAGACTTTACGAGTGATGGAGGGTTGCTTATACGCAAAATCTTTCTTCCTTAGTAACGCCCTACCATTGCCTCAGATAAATAATAGACCTGTAACAGGGTTGATAGTTTGGGTTGGTGTTGTAGTAATCGTTACTTGATCTTATTTCATTGTTAAAGTAATTACACCGTTGCTGTATGTATCTGTAGCGTGGGAGGAATCCTTTTATATTCAAAACGAAATTAATTAAAACGTAAAACAATAATATAAACGATAAAAGCTTGAGACACGTTTTGACATAAATAGCGATAATTTGTATTTTCTTTTTGCGATGTGAATTACAGAATGTTGGTATGGTGTGCGTAAAAATGTTCTCAGTGTGTCCTTTATTTAAAAGTCAGTGCTTACTTAGTTTGGTCCCGAAAATTCGTTTGTGAGGATGGCGTTTGACGTAGATTGGTTCCGAGAATTTCGTTTGTGAGGATGGCGTTTACTGTACTACTGTACTGATGCGGCATTCACCCTGAGCGGATTGAGCCGGCTTCTTCCTGTTATGAGAAGAAGATTCTTGGGATAAATTACAGAAGTAGGGTACCCAGGCCTACTCGGATAACGTTCTTGCTTGCCGCGGGGTTCCCACAGACGCAGAGACAGGAACGACCAGAAGCCGCCGGTTACTGATGCAGATGCTCCTTGGATTTTCACCAGAGCCCTTGTTAGCCGGCGTGTGTGTCAGACGTGTCTGCCTTGGGTGGCCCTACCAGGAACGAAGTTCCGGGCGGCATAGCTCTGACACTACCGTTTACACCCCCCCACCGACTGTGAGGTAAGGGTTGGACTTTGGGGCTTACAGTACCAGGTGTTCCCAAGCGGTCCCCCATCTAAGTACTGACCTGGTTCTACGATGCTTAACTTCGGTGATCGAACGAGAACCGGTGTTTCAGCGTGATTTGACCGTAAGCTGAGGATGGCGTTTGACATAGATTGGTTCCGAGAATTTCGTTTGTGAGGATGGTGTTTAACACCGTCTGTTTTCGATCTTCCCGAGCCCTGGCAAACGTGTTTCTACTGACTACTACTACTATTGTAATGGGTACCCTAGTCTACACTATTCTACTGACTCTCTTGTGGTGGAAGGTTTGTTTTTATAATGATGAGGGTTAGGATGATGAAATACCATTCTTTTCTATCATACTGATGACAATGTTATTTTTAGAATGATGAAATATCATCATCATTCTAGATCATAACAAGCCATTCCTTTTTGGTTGCGCGGGAAGTCGAAAAAGACATAAGAGAACCTGTTTAGTTGCAGCGAAAGAAAGAAAGTTAGACAGAAAGAACCAAACAAACGTCCTACCGTTACTTCAGATAAGTAATGAACCATTCCTTTTTGGTTGCTCGGAAAGACCGAACAGGTATATCAGAGACACATATTCAAAGGACGAAATTTACCTAACCCATCCCCACCGCTCTTGTCCTTGCGTAGCAACTTGATCACACCCTTGGTGAAGCGTTGAGGTATAGACCCCTGCTTCACCCAGTTGTTGAAAATCAGTTACCATCTAACCCCGGAGATTTATCCGGGCCAACCTGCTTCAGCGCTTCCCAGATTTCCGACTCTGTGATGAGACCAACGCACCCAGCCGCTTCAGCTACCTGAAGACAGGGGAAATCAGCTAAATAGGCGTCGAAATGAAGAGGGCCCAGACCGGGCTCCCTGGTGAAAAGTTACTGAAAGTAATCACGAAAAGCTTCACATATGCCCGCGTTTGAAGTCACGGTCTGCTTATCTAACAATGTGACTCACGCGATATGTCACCGAGATACATTCCGAGACTCCTCTGCGCGCAACTCAGCGGCCATATTAGTCGCCTCAGAGGACATTGTTTTTAACTTAGCCCTAACTGCCAGAGCTTGATCCTTCTTGATAAGCAAGGAAGACAACTCTGCCCTAGCTGAGGCTATTTCCCCACTATCACGGGATTTCACCGCCCGATCTACTTTCCGCTCACAAGCCGTGTGCACCGCTAATCTATCTAGATTGAGTCGACGACTAAAATCAGCAGCAAACGTTCTAATTTTGGATTTTAAATTATCCCACCAGGCATTCCCAACAACTGAACCCATCAATTCCCTCTGTATCATTAGTAACAGCAATTAAATCCCCAATCTCCCGATCAGCGACCTTGCTACCGGATGTACTATTGTCCTCATCTTTGTCGCCATGTTTATTACAACGTTTCGGCCCTTTTAGTATCTATCTATATTTCTGAGATGAGGTATTATGTACACTATTTACATCATTTGGACTATTGTCCTCATCTTTGTCGCCATATTCATCACAACGTTTCGGCTCTTTAGTAACTGTCTATATTTTTGAGATGAGGTATTATGTGCACTATTTACATCATTTGGACTATTCTCCTCATCTTTGTCTCCATGTTTATCACAATGTTTCGGCCGGTGTACGCTCCGACCTTCTTCAGGTGGTTTGAATGTTGAACTGAACCCTTTATTTCGCTCACTGGGGTAGTTTTCAAGGACACATGGCACAGTGGATTAAAGCGTTAGTTAGATCCAGTGACAGGACCCAACGAGCGTGGGTTCAATACCTAGTTTAGGCAGTGGAGAACTTTCAGAGGGGAATTAACAGGAGACAACTGACATCCATTAGATATGGCACATGGGACTAGAACAGTTTCTTTTGGCCTCAGTTTTGGAGTTCACTATTTTTCCTTATCTGGGACCCCTAACAGGTGCTACCACCATGGGTCAGCGTGGCGCTGGGAACAACAGCAATTAAATCTCCAATCTCCCGATCAGCGACCTTGCTACCGGATGTACTTAGTCTACACTACGAGTGCCGTTGGTAAAATGTAGTACATCACTATCTATTGCATGAGCGGGTCATCGGCGACTAAACCGGTTCCCCCATCAGGGCTTTTTGGTGAGGAATGTGGCTAAACGTACAACAGGTTTAACAAAAACACCGGTCAGAGATTGTAGATTGTAGGGCCACAGCGATTGGAAAATTGGAGTTTAAAGACAGTAAAATCGACCTTACTAACCGAAACGCTCTTCTGTGGCCCAATCGATTAAAGGCACGTCAGGCTATATGACGGTTCCGTATAGGATACAGGTTCGATTCCTGTCGGAGAACGCACATTTTCTATGAAAATTTCTCGGACATTCAAGCCGGTAAATGTTGTTTAATACTGTTTCTTATAAACAGAGCGTTTACTTATGTATTTGTATATATAAAAAAGAATCTATAAACATAAAATGTCTTAAAATAATTGTCGGACTTTGTCCATACCATAATATATATATATATATATATATATATATATATATATATATATATATATATATATATAATATAGTATATGTATAACAACAGAAGTTTACAATGGACATAGACATTAACATTTTTTAGTGTGTGTGTGTGAACGTAAAGTGTTTGTATTTTGGTGAATGTTCGTACGGACGTGTATGTGTGTATAATGTTCATGGCGTCTCCCACAAATGGGAAGACGCAATCTTCTGCAAGAGCTTACATTATAGATGTGTTCGCTGAAAATGTAGAAATAAAAAAGAGAACGAGGCAAGAAATCGCCCAGTATTTATAGTGTAGGGAGAGCGACCCCTAGGGAACAACCAGGGAATTAAGGAGGAGCTAACTCCGACATATCCATGGAAATTAGATGTCTTATTTTCTTTTGCGATATCTTATAGCTGTTTACACGTCCTGTTAAGTTCGCTGGTTAATGCGACTAGGGATAAACGAAACAGTAAATGAGAGAAAGAGATAACTTGAAATATTCCTCTGTTGATATTTATTTCACCTGACTTATAGACGCCATTTTTATGATTGAGGTGAAGTGTTGTTTTCCATATCGACATACTTTGATAAAATTGATAACAACGGCTGATTCCTTGTACAAGAATGGGGTACACTATTAAACGCCTTACAGTAATCTATCCAGGCAGCACTAGGATTTTTCTGTGTATTGAAGCAGTTTTTGAAGATCGTCCTCTTAATAAGTAATTGGTCTTTACATCCGTAAGAGATGCGTTTGCAGCTTTTTGTTCAAGAGCTTGTATGTCATTTTTTCTAGGAAGAAATATGTCATTTTTCTAGGAAGGAATATGTCATTTTTCTAGGAAGGAATATGTCATATTTCTAGGAAGGAATATGTCATTTTTTCTAGGAAGGAATATGTCATTTTTCTAGGAAGTAATATGTCATTTTTTCTAGGAAGGAATATGTCATTTTTCTAGGAAGTAATATGTTATTTTTTCTAGGAAGGAATATGCCATTTTTTCTAGGAGGAATATGTCATTTTTCTAGGAAGGAATATGTCATTTTTTTTCTAGGAAGGAATATGTCATTTTTCTAGGAAGGAATATGCCATTTTTTTCTAGGAAGGAATATGTCATTTTTCTAGGAAGGAATATGTCATTTTTCTAGGAAGGAATGTCATTTTTTTCTAGGAAGGAATATGTCATTTTTCTATTAAGGAATATGTCATTTTTTCTAGGAAGGAATATGTCATTTTTTTTGCCAGAATATATGTCAACAGGTAAGTAATGGGACAACATGTAATTGGTTTGTAGCTTTTTGGACAATTACGTCACCATTCTTGTGTAGAAGGGAGAGAATTCCTTTGGTTACCCACGCTGGAATGTTAGTAGGATCATTAACCATTGCTTGAAATTCTTTGGCTAGTTTTTGTGTGCTGCATTTAGATAATAGAGCCAAAAGTTAGGAATTTTATCTATTCCTGGAGTTTTCCAGTTCTGTACTTATTATTATTATTATTAGTAGTAGTAGTAGTAGTAGTAGTAATATTCCGCTTCTTCTTCCTCATCTTTTTCTTCATCTTTTTCTTCATCTTCTTCTTCTTCTTTTTCTTCTTCTTATTATTTGATTTAGCTTATTAGTACATGGCGTCCATTTTTATTTTTCGAAAGGGTGTTACGTAAAATTGAAAATCCGCCAGCCTTAAGATTACTATTAGTCAACAAGTCAGATAAGACAAAAAGGGCAGACATTTTGAAGAAACTTTATGCAGTAATGGGCTAATTTCTTATTTCTTCTTCTTCTTCTTCTTTTTCTTCTTCTTCTTCTTCTTCTTATTATTATTTTGATTTTTGATTAGTATGACATTTCCTTGAAAGATTGCTTCCTTGGTTGATTTTATTTAGCAGCAACACATCTATGGGTCATTTAATGCCGAAGTCTACATAATTTGAACGCAATTGTATGTAGTTAACTACAGGTAAAATATATATTGCTGTTCATATATATATATATATATATATATATATATATATATGAAATAAAAAACTAGCACTAATATTCCATGGTTATAATTTATTACATTGGAATCAATTTCGATCAATTCATAAGACCTACAAATTCAAAACCTTTTGAATTTGTATGTCTGATAATTGGATCGTGATTACGATTCAATGTAATAAATTATAACCATGGAATATTAGTGTTTGAAACCTTTATATTATGTTCTTACTCTGTCCCTAGACATTGAGTTCTACCTGGATTCTATCCTCTTGGAATATATATATATATATATATATATATATATATATATATATATATATGTGTGTGTGTGTGTGTGTGTGTGTGTGTGTGTGTGTGTAACCTACTCACTCCCGCAAGTATGATTTCCATAGATCCATTTAGTTAATATTTTGACGCTGTAACTCTTCAGAACGTAGACGACCATGACTTTCCATGGATTTCTTTTCTTTACACATCTGTGAATAAGGCATGAATTCGTTCGAAAAATAGCGCAGTGAATTTCCTTCGTTTTTTTCTTCCATTTTAAGATCAGGTAGTCTTCCATCTAAGCTGGTTGACACAAAATGGATAGAAAAGCTCAGTTTCCTCTGCTATTTAACCCATAGCTGGAGGGACGAGTTATATTTGTGCCTTTCTCAAGCTCATTGGCGCGGAAGTCAACGCATCAGGCGTGACCGAAGATAATATTACTTAGAGTAAGAGAAGTATTAAGGGTACGGTCGACAGTTGAAATGTGACCTCTCTTGCGGCTACAGCCGAGATTGAACTCACCAATACTTTGATTGGTGTAGTTCATAATCTTGTCAAATAGCTGAATTCTTGATGCTTTGCTAGGGCGATCAAGGGTGTTTTTATCGTGACACCATCACTAAATGGATTGCCAACCATGGCTCAGAGAGACTCCATTCACCCTCCTCTAAAAGCAGGTTTTGAATTCAGAGTTTTCCTTCTCCTAGACCAGTTGACATCAAGGCTATAGAACCCAGTCTGTCCTGCTATTTACCCATAGCTGGAGGGAGAAAGAGGATTCACACCTTTCCTAAGGGTGTTAGCACGTAAGTGAATGTAATGGATTCGACTGGAATTCGAACCCGGCTCTTCGATTCCTCAATCCAAGCCGCTATTCATTACTCCACCGTGCCTCTTTACACAATATCGATTTTCTAGGTGGCTGAGACAACAATGGCGCCATTACATCATCATACTGACTTCTACTTCAATTAGGTTTCCATGATGTCCGTGTACTGTGTGTTTTATATTAATATATAACCCCTCCCACAGCCCTAGCGGGGATTTGAGACTGTACAACATTCGCTCAGGTGATCAGAATATCGTTCCAAAATCTGGCGGTGCGTAGTGAGAAGGAGGTGCTGGGTGGGTGAATGTAGCGATCAAAGGAAAGTCAAAGATCAAATGTTGAATGGAAATCAATCGGTCTCTGGTTGATCTCGCGGGAGGAGAGACCGAAAACAGGCCGACTACCGATCGGACAAGCGAAGCAAATTGCGCCGATATAAAACATCTGCAATTAGGTTTACTAGCTGACCGAGAGAGTTGCGAATACGCCGTGCCGGTTCGGGCTTGGTAAGACGGCCGGATGGGATGGTGGTGATTTTCAATGCGACGCGACCTCCCCTTTTAAAAGGTTGGCCCTGGACTGTTTTTCTCTTTGTTGTTTCGATCGATTTAAAAAAAATAATCGAAACGTGTTTCAATAATCTTCAAAAAGCTTTTTTTGCAACATTTTGGATACGCTCAGTTAAAAAAAAAAAAAAAAGAGAGAAAGAAAATGCCATGCTGATAGCAAATAAAAATGTCTTCTTAATGCTAAAATTGTATATTAAATTCGCATAAATTTATATCCTTACCATGACAGCAAAATAAACCATCGGGTTCTATTTAAAGGTAGTCAGAATTTGTAGGACAGAATATTTTAAATGAAGAGGATAAAGTAATTGAAAATATTTGAAACCCCCCCCCTCACCTCGAATACACAAATTAGTTCGTATTCTCAAGGGAAAAAAAGCTTGTAAAATATTTCAGTGTAGAAGAGTGAACCATTGTGACAAAACCAATAAGACCAAAATATGTTCTTCTACCGTCCAATTCTATTCTAGCTATTATTAAAAGAAGTCACCTATCAATATCATAAAATTGATTACAACTACTTCTAAAACCATAAAAGGCATAATTAACACAAAAAACTAATAATGCACTAAATCTTGACGTCGCGTGTATGACGATAAACTACATCCGCGTCCTGAGCAAGTCGATAAACTACATACGTTTCCCGGGTATGACGATAAACTACAACCGCGTCCCGGGTATGACGATAAACTACATCGCGTCCCGAGTATTACAATAAACTACAACCGCGTCCTGAGTAAGACGCTAAACTGCATCAGCGTCCTGAGCAAGACGATAAACTACATCCGCGTCCTGGATAGGATGATAAACTACATCTGCGTCCCGGCTATGACGATAAAATACAACCGCGTCCCGAGTATTACAATAAACTACAACCGCGTTCTGACCATGACGATAAACTACATCCACGTCCCGGGTATGACGCTAAACTACATCAGCGTCCTGAGCAAGACTATAAACTACATACGCCTCCCGGGTATGACGATAAACTACATCCACGTCCTGAGCAAGACGATAAACTACATCCACGTCTCGGGTATGACGATAAACTACATCCGCGTCCCGGGTATGATGATAAACTACATCCGCGTCCTGAGCAAGACGATAAACTACATACGCGTGCCGGGTATGACGCTAAACTACATCCACGGCCTGGGTAAGACGATAAACTACATACGCGTCCCGGGTATGATGATAAACTACTTCCGCGTCCTGAGTAAGACGATAAAATACATTCGCGTCCCGGATATTAAACAATTCCGCGTCCTGAGTAAGACGATAAAATACATTCGCGTCCCGGATATTATGATAAACTATGTCCGTCCTGAGCATGGCCTCTGATCAGGAGGCTTTGAGGAGCGTGGAACCACATCTTAATTGCTGGTTTTTCCTAGGTCCACCCTGACCTGGGGTGGTAGCCCCTATGGGCAAATAGTTGACCTCAAAACCTGACTAAACAAATTATGAAAGTGTAAAAATAGATTTTAATACCAGAAATACATTTTTTAAACAATTGGTATCAGCAATAAATATTTGAAAAAAGAAAATATTACCAGAAATAAAAATCTTGTCAGCATTAAATAACCCATTGAGGTTAATATGCCACAAAACAAAGCAACCCAAACTATACATTTAAAAAAAATATTACCAGCAATACATTTTTTGAAAAAAAAAGGAAATTTTGTCGGCGTTAAATAACCCATTGTGGTTGATATGCCGTAAAACAAAACAAAACAAAACAAAGTAAATCTTGAAAGTGGAATTTACTCTATCACCTGTAATAATTGCCACAAGGAGTATATTGGAGAAACCTCGAGTATCTTTTACCAAATAACACACTCAGTGCATTAGTTGCTCATCTTAATAAGTCTAACCATAATTTTGATTAAAAAATACTATTTAATATGCTTAATTGAATGACAAAGCAATTTACTTCGGCGAAAATGTGTGTCAGATGCTTTGGTCGATGGATCATCAATTGTGTCCAGGTTCATATAATATTTCACCTTCTTTGATCTTTTATTATCACTTTGAAGGATACTTAATAAGAAAAGGGATCAAAAATATGAATAAAAAGAAACTAAATTAAATCGACTGGATTATATACCCAAAACATATATATAAAAAAAAAATTCAGAAATCCTAATAAAGAAAAGGTTCCCTTCTTGCACTGTTTCAAGTAAAAAATAGATATGGGGCGTTTATTTCAAATACGAGTATCCATTAATAGCGATTCATTGAGCGTAGTTTAGCCGTGGGATGAGGACAATAGTCCGAATAATGTAAATAGTGTACATAATACCTCATCTCAGAAATATAGACAGATACTGAAAGGCCGAAACGTTGTAATAAATATGGCGACAAAGATGAGGACAATAGTCCGAATAATGTAAATAGTGTACATAATACCTCATCTCAGAAATATTGACTGATACTAAATGGCCGAAACGTTTTAATAAATATGGCGACAAAGATGAGGACAATAGTCTGAATAATATAAATAGTGTACAGAATACCTCATCTCAGAAATATAGACAGATACTGAAGGATCGGATAAATATGGCGAGAAAGATGAGGACAACAGTCCGAATAATGTAAATAGTGTGCATAATACCTCATCTCAGAAATATAGACAGATACTAAAGGGCCGAAACGTTGTAATAAATATGGCGACAAAGATGAGGACAATAGTCTGAATAATGTAAAGTGTATTATTTGGTTGTTTCGTATGAGACAACAATTCTGCACGAGATTTGCAAAAAAATCCACACGAAGAGCATACTGAAGGGTTGACCATCCTATGGGTTGAAGTATTAGCCCGAGATTTAGTGTTAATTCTTAATTCTCTCAGATGGTTCAGACGATTCCTTTCAAAGTTAGTTATACCTTGGTGGCAGGTGTTTCTCCACTTTTCTCGGTTTTCAACAGCAAGTTCGAACTCCTCTCTAAATATGTTTGCAGCAATTAGATTGTATTTAAGTTTATCCTTGAAACGTAACCAAGAACGGTCTACGTTAGCTTACAATGAAAAAGTCGTTTATACATGAGTATTTTCTGCATCCAATCATCACTGATTTTGAAGACATGACCAGCCGATCTGAAGTGTGATCGCATTACAAAGGATTCAATACCACTGACGTCACATTTGATGAAAAGATCAGGGTCAGAGATTTTGTCCTGCTAATTATAACCGCATTTTGAACGAAGACAACGTTTATGAAAGCATCAAGTTGATTGATGTGTATCCTGTATAGCTTCCATGATTCTTACCCATAAAGAAGTGTGGAGGGAATGACTGCTCGATAGACACTGCTTTTCGTTTTCAGTAAAATCCCACGAACTTCCTATAGGGAATGCTTAAGCTTTCTAAAGGTATTGGTTATATATATATATATATATATATATATATATATATATATATATAAAAGATATTTTTATATTTATACATTCATTTTTACAGATACAAATATTTAAGTAAAAGTTCTGTTTTATAATAAACAGTATTAAACAACATTTATCGGCCTGAATGTCCGAGAAATTGTCATAGAAAATATGCGTCCTCTGACAGGAATCGAACCTCTATGCTATACAGAACTACCACATAGCCTGACGTGCTTTTACCGATTGGGCCACAGAGGAACATTTCGGTTAGCAAAGTCGATTTTACTGTTTTTAAACTACAATTTTCCATGATTCATATCGACTCGATGCGTATCCAAATGTAAAGAAATGACGCCATACATTATGAGGACGTATATTTTCTATGAAAATTTCTCAGACATTCAGGCCGGTAAATGTTGTTAATACTGTTTATTATAAAACAGAGCATTTACTTAAATATTTGTATGTATAAAAAAGAATGTATAAACATAAAAATATCTTAAAATAATTGTCGGACTTTGTCCATTTCATTATATATATATATATATATATCTGATGGGCTCTCCAGTCGTTTTCAAACGTATGATTGACTTTCAGTTCATATCTTATGTTTATGTTTCGTATGAGACAACAATCCTGACAGGCATTTGCAAACAAAGCCACACGAAGCACATACTGAAATCTTGACCGTCATATATTGGGTGTAAGAGAAACTGTGTTCAATGCTAAATAACAGAGATATTAAGTATATAGTAATGAAAATACGTAATGCCCTACGCCGACAGTACAGCTCCATGCCTAATGCAATATTCAGTTACATGTTGCTTACAGTTTGGTTAATATTTTTACGTTTCGTGAGTTCGTGATGTTGTTTGGGTGAATTATTACTGTTGTTAAATATTTCATTAAACTATAACTCAATTTTTAATTTAAATTTAGGCTCAAACTTACACTTAAAGATGAAAGTAAAAATTAGAAATTCTAATTTTTGTTTAAAAAGTGATATTTACAGTCGCCATTGGGGATATACTTTGGAAAACCAAGTGGGGTAACTCTGTTTTGCTTAAAAGAATAGTTAGAGATAATTTAAAATTAATACAAATTATTGAAGAGATTTACAGTGATAAAATAATAATAGTATAATAATATAAAAAAGTAATATCGATAATAGCAATACTAAGTAGAATAATAGTGATACAGTAAAAATAATAAAAAGAAAATGATAGGTTATAGTAATAATAAAATTAATAATATAAGAAAATATGTATATATATATTAACAATATAGGAATAATAATAATAATAATAATAATAATAATAATAATAATAATAATAGCAGCAACACTAAAACCAGAATCTATGGCGTCTGGAATTTAGAAAACTATATTAATCTGGGTACTTGTGTCAGAATTTATTTCTACGTATGCAAGTGCTCATTAATTCACTTCTTTTTTTAACAAATTAGGGTTGCTCATATTGTTTAGGAACATTAACTTCATTTTATACACATACATACATACATACATATATATATATATATATATATATATATATATATATATATATATATATATATATATACGTATGTAACGGTCCAGTCTATCACACACACACACACACACACACACACATATATATATATATATATATATATATATATATATATATATATATATATATATATATATATGGTATGTGTGTGTGTGTGTGTGTGTGTTTCACAAAATGGCAGTTCTTGGTGAAAAGCTATCTGGGGGAAACTTCATTTTAACATTTGGAATACGGGGGAAATGAGGTTGTTTCGACTCCGTGGAAGTGATGTGGCGGATCCTAGCCAGAAACGTCTGAACAGTTGAAACTTAAAAGCAGAGCACCTTTAAACATTTGACACAGAAATAGCGACAGACTTCCAACTTCGCATTCGTAGAGAAAGAGAATAGAAAAAAAAAGTTAAGACTGTGCAGCTCCAGCTAAAAATAAATAAATAAATAAATAAATAAAGACGACGGTTATCGGCGCAGAATGGAAAAATCGGGGAGCCGAGTTCATGCCTGGTCTATTTACCGAGTTTTCCTTTCGCACGAAATGTCCTTTCCTTTCTCCTCCAGCTTTTCGAATTAAATGCCTGCTTAATTTACCTCGGTATCCGATATATACCCTAGTATTAGAGGCCCTAATCAACTCTGAATTGCTTAAACAACCCACTTTACAACGACCTTTAGGATGAACAATACGACTTTAGTTTCTCTGGCTTGACCGCCGATGTGTGAAGAGTTATTACTGAAAATGACTACAAAGATATCGATAAGATCGGCGAGGCACTGGTTGTGGCTGTAGATATCTCGTTTGACAGGCTTTAGCATGCTGGGCAGCGTCAATCGATATCCTCTGTCTTCGTGAAAACTGTTCTTTTGTGTTCCTTTCTCCTCCCCTTGAGTCTCATTGACATTATCGCCTTACTTAGAATGAAATTTAAAGAGTGCGTATTTATTATATTCCAGGTTTCCGGGTCACTTTGTGTCAAAGTGACTTTCTTTTTCATGAAGGGTTTTATCATATTTCAATAATAATAATAATAATGGACTTAACCCATTATATATATATATATATATATATATATATATATATATATATATATATATATATATATATATAACTGATATTGAGGGCTTTCCAATAAGTACCGCGCATATATAATATATAAATAATATATCTATGATCGAAATAAAAAAGTGTAAAATTTAATATTACGAGACATATTAAAAACGGGCGAAGCAACCGGTCTCGCTCCCGCTCTTCAGGCTTCAACGGGAGATTTAATTTAAAATTAACGCAGAAAAATGTACAATAAAAAGGAAGTTGTGGGAGTAAAAAAAAATAGCAAAAGAAACTAGAGACAAATAACAGCGAGCCCTAACAATTATTGTACATTTTTCTGTGTTTCTGATTTTACTATGAAAATGATTTTACTATGAAAATGCATTGAAAATGATTTTACTATGAAAATGCATTGAAAATGATTTTACTATTCCAGTTGAATCCATTACATTCACTTACGTGCTAATAACTTTGGAAAAGGTGTGAATCCTCTTCTTCTCCCTCCAGCTATGGGTAAAATAGCAGGACAGCCTGGGTTCTATAGCCTTGGATGGCAACTGGTCTAGGAGAAGGACAACTCTGAATTTAAAACCTGTGGAGGGTCGTTTGGGGACCTTGTGCCACTTAGTGCACCAGGTCTCTGTATTAGGCCCTTCAAAAAGTGTGGCTGGTCCTGCACAAAACCTTCACCACTATAATCAATTCTCATGTGCTGTTATTGGGCTGTTGGTTTCTTAGGAACTGATCTGCTTGACCCTCATACGTCGAATTTGACGGGAGAGTCGAGAATATATATATATATATATATATATATATATATATATATATATATATATATATATATATATATATGTTATATACCTGACGGGGTGAAAGTGCCTGGTGTATTTGACGAAGATGTTTTCCAAACAGAAAATATACGATAAAGGATATTTTTCGATTCAGCAACAAGAACTAAACACACGAAGACATTAAAACCTTGAACCACCTGTGTGAAAAATAGTTTTACATTACAATATATTAACCATCACACGGACAAAACAATAATGATACTCTGTTTTTGTTTGCATGGAAGATTTCCAAGCAACGAAAAACTCGTGCATACGAGACGCTGGAAGCGAAAATCACACCGCAGCTCATGACATCACACATATATATATGACATCATATATATATATATATATATATATATATATATATATATATGTTGTATTAAATTCGAGTTTCATTGTTTGATTTTTTTTATTCTATTTTTCAACCTTTGAATAGGATGAATATTTCTTCTTTATGAAGTGTCCCTTCAGAACGTCGCCCATCATTGTTTTCCACAACATCTTGTCCTTCATTTTATCTTTGTGCTATCTCTCCTAATTCCTGTTCTGCCAACTATTTACACAATGGTTAACAGAACAGGGATTCATCTGCTGATTTTCTCTGTCCTGTGAGTGTCAAATTTTACAAGCCCTCTTTCCTCATTACTTTTACTAGGAATTTCTTTTTGATGTTGAGTATAAGTGTCCTTTATGTTTACATTTTCTTTAAAAGTTGTCGTTGCGCACATGTTCAGTCCATGGTATTCTCAGCATCCTTCTGTAGAACCACAAATTTTGTTGGAACAAGTCATTTCTTCATCTGTGATGCGATTGTCCAGTATTCGCTACCATATCGGAGGGCCAATAATACATAACACCCCAGTACCGTTTTCTTTGTTATTTCCTGTTACTTTGCTTAGCTTTAAGAAGGCAATTTCCGCTATCGCAATACATCTTCAGATTTTGTGTCACTTTTTCCGTCCTGTATTCTAAAAAAATCGTAGATATTTAAAGTTTAATACTAGCTTTAATTTATTCTATCTAGTCATTATCAAGAACTGGGTATTGTCATTATGCAGACAAGATTTTGCAGGCTGCATTGTGACGTTTTTTTGGAATTAACATTTATTCATATATACGGATATCGTTTTTGCTGTTGACTTTCGCTTTCTGCTTGAGTCATCAGGATTCGTATCATTGGTTTGCTTATGTGGCTTAGATTGTTTGATGGAGCTTGCATACATTATCCATAAAGAAATCGGCATTAATTTACACGCAAAACGATGAAAAAATGATTTGCAATATATTTTTAGAGAAAAGTCATTTTCAATGCATTTTCATAGTAAAATCATTTCCAATGCATTTTCATAGTAAAATCATTTTCAGTGCATTTTCATAGTAAAATCATTTGCAATGCATTTTCATAGTAAAATCATGTGTAGTGCATTTTCATAGTAAAATCATTTGCAATGCAATTTCATAGTAAAATCATTTGTAATACATTTTCATAGTAAAATCATTTGCCAATGCATTTTCATAGTAAAATCATTTGCAATGCATTTTCATAGTAAAATGATTTGCGATGCAATTTCATAGTGAAATCATTTGTAATGCATTTTCGTAGTAAAATCATTTGCCAATGCATTTTCATAGTAAAATCATTTGCAATGCATTTTCATAGTAAAATCATTTTCAGTGCATTTTCATCGTAAAATCATTTCCAATGCATTTTCATAGTAAAATCATTTGCCAATGCATTTTCATATTAAAATCATTTGCCAATGCATTTTCATAGTAAAATCATTTCCAATGCATTTTCATAGTAAAATCATTTGCCAATGCATTTTCATAGTAAAATCATTTCCAACGCATTTTCATAGTAAAATCATTTGCCAATGCATTTTAATATTAAAATCATTTGCCAACGCATTTTCATAGTAAAATCATTTGTAATGCATTTTCATAGTAAAATCATTTCCAATGCATTTTCATAGTAAAATCATTTGCCAATGCATTTTCATATTAAAATCATTTGCCAATGCATTTTCATAGTAAAATCATTTCCAACGCATTTTCATAGTAAAATCATTTGCCAATGCATTTTAATATTAAAATCATTTGCCAACATTTTCATTTTTTGTAATGTTTTCAAAAAATCATTTTGTAATGCATTTTCATAGTAAAATCATTTGCCAATGCATTTTTCATAGTAAAATCATTTGCCAATGCATTTTCATAGTAAAATCATTTTTAATGCATTTTCATAGTAAAATCATTTTCCAATGCATTTTCACAGTAAAATCATTTTGCAATTTTCATAGTAAAATTTTGCCAATGCATTTTCATAGTAAAATCATTTCAATGCATTTTCATAGTAAAATGATTTGCGATGCAATTTCATAGTGAAATTTTTGTAATAAAATTTGCATTTTTTATAGAAAAAATCATTTGCACTGCATTTTCATAGTAAATCATTTCCATTTTTTCATAGTAAAATCATTTCCAATGCATTTTCATAGTAAAATCATTTCAATGCATTTTCATAGTAAAATCATTTGCCAATGCATTTTCATAGTAAAATCATTTCAATGCATTTTCATTTCAATAAAATCATTTTCAATGCATTTTCATATTAAAATCATTTGCCAATGCATTTTCATAGTAAAAATCATTTCAATGCATTTTCATAGTAAAAATCATTTTGAATGCATTTTAATAGTAAAATCATTTCAATGCATTTTCATAGTAAAAATCACAATGCATTTTCAGAGTAATGCATTTTCATAATAAAAATCATTTCCATAGCATTTTCATTTCATAAAAATCATTTGTAATGCATTTTCATAGTAAAAATCATTTCCAATGCATTTTAATAATAAAAATCATTTTTCATAAGTAAAACATTTTCATGCATTTTCATAAAATCATTTGCCAATGCATTTTCATAGTAAAATCATTTCAATGCATTTTCATAGTAAAATCATTTCAATGCATTTTCATAGTAAAATCATTTATCAATGCATTTTCATTTTCATAGTAAAATCATTTTCAATGCATTTTCATAGTAAAATCATTTGCAATGCAATTTCATAGTAAAATCATTTGTAATGCATTTTCATAGTAAAATCATTTGTAAATGCATTTTATAGTAAAATCATTTTCAATGCATTTTATAGTAAAATCATTTTCAATGCAATGCATTTTCATAGTAAATTTTCATATGCTATGCATTTTCATAGTAAAATTGTTTTTCAATGCATTTTCATAGTTAAATCATTTTCAATGCATTTTCATAGTAAAATCATTTGTAATGCATTTTCATAGTAAAATCATTTCCAATGCATTTTCATAGTAAAATCATTTCTAATGCATTTTTTTTTGCAATATATTTTCAAATTTTCTTTTTTTTTATTTTTTCATAGTAAAATCATTTTGCAATGCATTTTCATAGTAAAATCATTTCAATGCAATTCATTTTCATTTTCATAAAAATCATTTTCAATGCATTTTTTTTATAGTAAAATCATTTTCAATGCATTTTCAGTAAAATCATTTTCAATCATTTTCAATGTAAAATCATTTTTCAGTGCATTTTCATAAAATCATTTGTAATACATTTTTCATAGTAAAATTATTTTTAATGAATTTTCATAGTAAAATCATTTTCATTTGCAATTTCATATTGAAAACATTTTGTAATGCGTTTTTTTATAATAAAATCATTTTTCATAGTAATGCATTTTCATAGTAAAAAAACATTTTCAATGCATTTTCATAGTAAAATCATTTTGTAATGCATTTTTCATAGTAAAATCATTTTCAATGCATTTTCATAGTAAAATCATTTCAATGCATTTTCATAGTAAAATCATTTTTTCAATGCATTTTCATAGTTAAAATTATTTTTCAATGCATTTTCATAGTAAAAAATCATTTACTAATGCATTTTCATAGTAAAATCATTTGCCTATGCATTTTCATAGTAAAATCATTTTCAATGCACAAAATTTTTGCATAGTTTTCAAAAAATCATTTCCAATGCATTTTCATAGTAAAAATCATTTTCAATGCATTTTCATAGTAAAATTATTTGCCAATGCATTTTCATAGTAAAATCATTTTCAATGCATTTTCATAGTAAAATCATTTATAATGCATTTTCATTGTAAAATCATTTGCCTATCCATTTTCATAGTAAAAATCATTTTCAATGCATTTTCATAGTAAAATCATTTTCAATGCATTTTTCAAAGTAAAATCATTTGTAATGCATTTTCATAGTAAAATGATTTGCCAATGCATTTTCATAGTAAAATTATTTGCAATGCATTTTCATAGTAAAAATCATTTTCTGCATTTTCATAGTAAAATCATTTGCCTATCCATTAGTAAAATCATTTGTAATGCATTTTTATAGTAAAATCATTTGCAATGCATTTTCATAGTAAAATCATTTTCAATGCATTTTCATAGTAAAATCATTTTCCAATGCATTTTCATAGTAAAATCATTTGTAATGCATTTTTTCATAAAAAATCATTTACCATGCATTTTCATAGTAAAATCATTTGCCTATCCATATTCATAGTAAAAATCATTTTTTTTTTCATAGTAAAATCATTTTCAGTGCATTTTCATAGTAAAATCATTTGTAATGCATTTTTTATAGTGAAATCATTTGCATGGCATTTTCATAGTAAAATCATTTTCTGCATTTTCATAGTAAAATCATTTTCAGTGCATTTTCATAGTAAAATCATTTGTAATGCATTTTTATAGTAAAATTATTTGCAATGCGTTTTCATAGTAAAATCATATGTAATGCATTTTCATAGTAAAATTATTTGCCAATGCATTTTCATAGTAAAATTATTTGCAATGCATTTTCATAGTAAAATCATTTACTAATGCATTTTCATAGTAAAATCATTTGCCTATCCATATTCATAGTAAAATCATTTTCAATGCATTTTCATAGTAAAATTATTTGCAATGCGTTTTCATAGTAAAATCATATGTAATGCATTTTCATAGTAAAAGCATTTGCAATGCATTTTCATAGTAAAATTATTTGCCAATGCATTTTCATAGTAAAATTATTTGCAATGCATTTTCATAGTAAAATCATTTTCTGCATTTTCATAGTAAAATCATTTGCCTATCCATATTCATAGTAAAATCATTTGCCAAATCATTTTTTGCATATTACGAATGTCATCAGAGAAACCAATTATTAAAAAGAAAAATTAAGAACTTAAATTAATTCCCATGACAAGAATTAATTTAGAACGCATCCGACGGCCGTTCCAAAATGAATTACCCCCACACACACCACCACCACCACCACCACCTCTTACTACTTTATTATGTTGTGCCATGATGTCAGAAACTGTTGCAGATTATTCGGTGGTATCGTAGATTTATGATATGTGGTCGATAGAAATGATACGTCTGTACGTCTAGATGATGAATCTGTTTCTTTGTGTACGTCTGTGGGTTTTGTTCAAATCAAAAAACATTCAACATGGATTTTATTTCGTATCTTTTTTCGTAAATAATTTTTTTTTTTCTCATTGGTTGAAATTATTCATTTTATTTCTATGTTGGGTTCTTTTTTTTTACGTATCGTGAGTCCTCGTTTAATATCGATCTACTATGAAAATCGATGACTTTTCTTTAGTCTACAAATCACAACGTTTCCGTCCATGTCGCCTAAAAGTCTATTAAAGATTTCAGCACCAGCGGGGAATAACAAATCAATAATTCTGTTTGCATGCACGGGTTAATCCTCGACGCTAAGCCGATCAACATGTCCTAGATAAGCAAAGACGGATTATCACCATGACGACAAGATGACCTCTTATATCCACTGGTGGGTAGGCAAATATATTTTTTTCTTTCAGTGGAAGACATCACTGAGAGCAAAGCACTTCGGAAATTGTGTGAAATGGAATTCCATCTTAACCTTAAGACAGATCGCAAGAGCACCAAAATTGAAATCCCTGTTTATGGAGATGTGGTTAGTGTAACGGTTAACAGAGTTCGAAATCCGGTTGAGTTCATTACATTTAGTTTCACACAAATACCCTTATGAACGTAATGGGTGAGCTATGAAAAAGAAAAATGAAAGTTTCCAAGTTTGCATTTCTTCCTCCATATTGGTATAATTACAGCCATGATATACGGAACGGAATAGATGAAATAAAAGGAATGAAAAACATGCTTTGTTCTCAGAGAGATTTATTCCTCATATTTACCCTGTTTCACGCAGAGAAATTATAACACATGTATACCACACAAGCAGTGTGGAAATGCGGAAGATAAAGAGGGTCTTTCTGTTAATAATTCCCAACGTGAATTTGAGCTGCCGCTCTGGAGAAGCCGTATTTAGGATTTCCAGCGATAATTGCAGCGGTCTGGATTTATCTTCTACGTTACTAGCTCGGGCAGGAAACGATGGGTTATGATTATTTCCAAATATGAAGACTGCGAGTCAGAGACAGTTTCTATATCCGGTAAAGGTATATTCTCAAAGACAAACAGCGCCATGATCTTGTCGGCTGCCGGTGTGGCAGATTTATCTTGGCTCGTACTGAAAAAGATTTAGCTTCCATTTTTGAAACATGGTTATTAGTGTGTAGCGAAAAAAAACATATTTTAAATCAGTTAATTTATAATATTAATGCTCTGTAAATTTATATTGAGCACTATCTTGTAAAAGTAAAACATATCAATAAGAACATCGGTTTATATATCTTACTGTTCTTTATTTGTATTTATACATACATACATACA
This sequence comes from Acanthosepion pharaonis, assembly GCA_903632075.3. Lineage (NCBI taxonomy): Eukaryota > Metazoa > Mollusca > Cephalopoda > Sepiida > Sepiidae > Acanthosepion > Acanthosepion pharaonis. Next base: position 2,193,235 of record CAHIKZ030001513.1, on the reverse strand, counting down.
TACATACATACATATATATATATATATGTGAACATTGAAATTAACACTCAGAGACGACAGATTATTTCATGCTAGACGCAATCGTGCAGCCTGACGATTACGTCCAGGATGAAATAGCCTGTCGCCTCTGAGTGTTGACTTCAATGTTCACTTTTATATTTATATTTACATACGCTCTATCCCTGATATTGAGCACTTTATCCCATAAATATAGCACACCTTAAAACTATATTTCTTCATATATATATATATATATATATATTTTCAAATGGATCCTTTCATATCCACGGGCAAGCTTTTTGGTGTCATTAATAGGAAGAGAGAAAATTATTGTGTTGATATATATTATTTATTCCGAATACTTTCGACATTAGCACACTATCACCATCAGGGTGTTGTTGTTTTTTTAAGACAATTCTAGTAGTGTTCGTCATTTTCAAAGATAAAATGAGTGTGTTCATCTGAAAGTTAATTTTTTCACTGATGAAGTGAAGAATGCTGAGTTTAGTACAGTTAGCTAAATAACACTTCGGGGGGGGGAAGTAAGATATTAGGTGGTGAGAAGTTTTTTTATATACAGTGGGCGGGGAAACATTTATTCGTACACATACAAATTTTTAATTTATTGTATTTCCAACTGATGAATAAACATACTTTTCATATAATTAACTGCATACACATGCATAATAACTAAATATGCATAGAAAGCAGAAAAAAATTGATTTAATAGAAAAAAATCCCATTCATCCATTTTAATGGGTGAAAAATTGTTCGTACAATACAAAAAACGAATACATAATCTTCAATTAATTCTTTGTAGAATAGACATTATTCATTTCTACAAAAACCAACCTCTTCTTGTAGTTCTCAATTAATGATTTGCAAATTTTAGTTAGTATTTTGTTCCAAGTCTTCGCATATGGTCTTCAGATCCGGGATGTTGCAGTTCTCGATTGGATTTGAATTTTCAAATAACGCCACAGATTCTCGATTGGGTTTAAATCTGGAGACTGACTTGTCCATTTCAGGATATTTACATTATTTTCAGTCAGCCATTTCTTCATAGATTTTGCAGTGTGCTTAGGATCATTATCTTGTTGGAAGACCCAATCAGGAGAAAGTTCAAGATTTTCAACTAAAATCATTCAATTTGCTTTCATAATATTTTGATATGTTCAGCGTTCATTCTACCATCTATTACTGATATGTTGTCTGTATCTTTTGCAGAATAATATCCCCAAACCATGATGCTGCCACCACCAAATTACCCTAGGAACTGTGTTCTTTTGTTTGAAGGCTTCGCCATCTTTCTTCCATATATAATTTCTAGAATTACGTCCAAACAACTCAATTTTGGTTTCGTCTGTCCATAATACTCTTTCCCGATACGATTTTTCCTTATCCTTATGTTCACAAACAAGTTTCAACCTGGCATCTCCGTGTCTTTTCAACAGTTTTCCGATGGGAGCATAACTTTAGATTGTTACTATGAATTTCATTGTTTATTGTTGGTTTAGTGACACAGATTCCTAATGAAAGCAAATGATCCTGTAACTCTTGATGAGTAACCATTGGATTAGTGTTTCTTAACCAATAGAAGATTGAATTTACTGAAACGAAGTGTTGATTGGTTAAGTCTTTTTTTTTAGGGAAGAATACATCTTTCCGGAAGGGGTGGAAGGCTAATGTGGAATATTCCACAATATGTTGCGAGTAGCTTTTGCAGAAAAATATCTCCAAACCATGATGCTGCCACCACCAAATTTCACTGTTAGGACTGTGTTCTTTTGTTTGAAGGCATCGCCATCTTTCTTCCATAGATGATTTCTAGAATTACATCCAAACAACTCAATTTTGGTTTCGCCTGTCCACAATATCCTTTCCTAATACGATTTTTACCCTTATTTTCACGAACTTGGGGTAAAGGAAAAACAAAAATACTATGGCGCCTTCCTTGATGAATTTTAACTTAACACCAAGAAACTGATTAGAGAACTGGAAGGGATCAGTATAAAAATAAGTAAACACAATATACCTATTCAATATATATATATATATATATATATATATATATATATATATATAAAAATATTAAAGAAAAGCAGACCACTTTAAGGTTCCATTATAATAATTTATTTCACCAGAGCCCTTTTAAAGGACGCTGGATCATCAGATACCACTTCCAAAAGATGAAACGAAAAATAAATTGAAAATTTACACTTTTGATGGGTAGTGTAAGTTTTTGTAATTTAACAGAGGGGTAATGGGGAGTGGTTTGAGAGACATGGTATAGTTTAGAGAGGGTTTATTTTGATATTTCTTTCAATCATACTTAGTATTGGGGGAGGAGGGACCAGACATTGACGTATTTAATCGGTTAACTTAACGGAAGTTATATATTGAAATGGGAGGGGAGAAAAGAGAAAAAGAAAAAGAAAAAAGAAAGAAGGGGGAAGTAAAGAGAAAGAAGCTGTAATTATGTTTTACGTAGGAAGAAGAGGGGTGGTATAGTTTTAGCAATTTATCTAAAAAAAATAGATTTTAATGTTTGATAGTAATTTAAATGTCTAAAAAATCTACGAAGAAATTAATTTGATGCTTGCTAGCAATTTAAATATTTAACTCTTTTACAAATAATTTAGGGATTTAATATAAGTTAAATGCTGTATTTATTAACACATTCATAGAGAACACATTTAAAAAATTCTTAAAAATATAACAGTTAACCGATAGTAATCTTTTAATGTTGTAAAAGACTGTTAAGGTAACATCTTTATCAGTTTGAATCTAATTCATGAATGTAATTTGTAACTATTTTTTAGATGGGTAATCTTTTTTACTTAAAGAAATACGTATATATATATATATATATATATATATATATATATATATATATATATACGCATTTCTTGCAACTGAAGTAGGTTGTTAGCAACTCTGTAGGATGAAAAATAACACCTATCAAAGGCGGAAGAACTTTTGACCAGCTAAATAGAGGTGATGTCTCAATAACATCACCGTGGAGAAAGCAACGGTAAACCACTCCATTATCAATCCCAAGTTAACTGGTGGCTTTTAACTCACTCAATACAACACTCAACTTTCATACATGCTAGAGGATTACATACAAGGGGACACTCACCCAGTCAGCCAACTAGCGGATAATGACATGTTGCGTCTCGATAATCGTTCACATCGAAAATTGGAAAAGTCCCGCTGGACGTTTACAAGGAAAAAAAATTTGGTTTCGTCTGTCCATAATTCGCTTTCCCAATCCAAATTTCCTTATCGTTATGTTCTTCGAACGACCTTCAAACTGGCATAACTGTGTCTTTTCAATAGCAATGGAGCTTTCCAAGGTGAGAATGACTTTAGATTGTTTCTATGAATTTCATTGCTCATTGTTCGTTTAGTGACACAAATTCCTGATGAAAGTAAATCATCCTGCAACTCTTGAGGAGTAACCATTGGATTTTGTTTAATTTGACACATTAATTTCCTCGAAGATTTTGAAGAAATCTTCCATGGAGCACCTGTTCTTCTTTGGATTTCAACAGTTTTAAGGGGTTTTTTTTATACCTTGCAATGAATGAACTAATGGAAATAAATGGAATATTCAGGTTGTCTGAGATTTTCCTGTAACTTTTACTTTCTTTCCAGAACTTAATATTCATTTCTTTTTGCGAATTTATCAGTTCTTTATCTCTTTTTTTTTTCCTTTTCTAATTTCGACCATATCTGTCGTTCTCTTCCTCCCTTAAACCAACTTAAAACTACCCCTCAAAAATGTCTAAAAATAATACGTAAATGTAAAACCATTTTTTTATGCTTGGAAATGTGATCTGAAGAACCAGGAAAAAAACACGTTACTAGAAAAATAAAATATAATCATTGGACCTTTAACGTTGTCTGTTTTGAAATTTTAACTAAATTAATATTCGCTCTGGTTTAACATTGCGCTCTCTGGATTACATCCTCCTTGGTATTATCAATACGGATTAACAAAATTTTCGTTACCTAACTAATTATATATATATATATATATATATATATATATATATATATAAATTTCCAAGAGGAGAGAATCCAGGTAGAACTCAATGTCCAGGACAGAGTAAGAATATAATATAAAAGGCCCAAACACTAATATTCCATGGTTATAATTTATTACATTGGAATCGTAATTACGATCCAATTCAAAAAAAGACCTACAAATTCAATATTAGTGTTTAAGCCTTTTTTATTATATATATATATATATATATATATATATATATATATATATATATGAACAACAATATATATTTATCTGTAGTTAAAGACATACAATTACGTTCAAATTATTTAGACTTCGGCATTAAATGACACATAGATGTGTTGCTGCTAAATAAAATCAACCAATCAAAAAGCTTTTCGAATATGTAGGTCTGATGAATTGGATCGTGATTACGATTCCAATGTAATAAATTATAACCATGGAATATTAGTGTTTGAAACTTTTATAGATAGATAGATAGATAGATAGATAGATAGCAAAAAGTTGTATGATAAAATGGAAAAGTTTTCTTGTGGCGTATTTCGTCCTTCTAGAATTTATTAGACAAAATCGAAAGGACGAAACAGGTCACAAGAAAACTTACTTTTACATACATTTTTTCCCAATATTGTTCCTGATATAATAAAATATATATCGTTATATATATATATATATATATATATATATATGTATATATATATAAAAGTGAACATTGCAGGCAACACTCAGAGGCGACAGGCTGTTTAATGCTGGACGCAATCGTCAGGCTATTTGTATATATGGGTCAGTGGTGCATTGTGGGTAATCTATTCTGGCGGTTATTTTGCAGGAGTGGCTTGCTTATTTATTTATTCGTTTGGGTCAAATTATTTTACTTGCTTTTTATATTATTTTGTTTATATTTATTTATTCATTTCAGTTTTCCATTTTTAAGTAACGTAGTAAGAATTTGTTTTCATGTCTGCATTTTAAGATGGGCTCAGATCGTTTATTTAGTAATTTATTTTAGTCTGAGAATGTAATAATAGCTATTCTTTCCTCCAAACAAAGTTTGCAGGTTTTTGATTGTTTATATTTTTATTTTTATTTTGAGGTTTTACTCTGTATAAAAATATGTATATATATTTTAAAAGCAAAAAAAAACAAAAAAAAAAACATGTATTTGTTGAATTCGTTTATTTTGACAAATTTGCAACCGAATTCCTTTCAAGATATTTAGAAATGGACATGTTCATTTCATCTGAAAGAAAAGTATTAAAAACAGCGACATTTTTTTTTATATGGTAAATATTTTCTCTTTTTTTTTCTTTCCTTCTTCGTATTTTGATTATCTTTTTCTCTTCTTCTTTTGCTTTCACTGACACATCAATCGCCCGTCTCGCTTCGTTCGATCTTCGATGAGGTAATTGTCTTTCCTTGCAAAGGTCCCTTACTTGCAAAAAAGATACGTGAAACAAATCAATGATGGCAATATATATAATGTTTCTAGAGCACCATAATTATCAATGAATAACACCGTAGTAGTAGATATTTGTACGATATTTATATATATATATATATATATATATATATATATATATATATATATATATATATATATATATATTCATTGAAAACGACAGACTAGGTGCTTTTATTTATTTTTTTTATACAATTTCTTATGCGATCTTATGATGTTTTTTTTCGGATGATAAATTATATAAAAACTGTCCGAATGTTCCTTTTTTATCCGAGCGCTTTCGGCTATACATTTAGCCATTTTCAAGGATTATATTTTAAGTGTTAAAATAAGAAATAGTTTGTTGTATGTATTTTTTATAAAATGTTTGCATTTTTTTTGTTTCAAAACACGGTCACGATATTATGTCCATGTTCAAAGTTAATATTATTAAGTGTTGTTTTTTTTTTGTTTTTATTAATAAGGCTTTTTTTTTTAAAAAATAACGGAAGCCTTTTAATTGTTTAGAAATTAGAGAAATTGTGTTAAAAACTAAATAAAAGCACTTTGTCTGTCGTTTTCAAAGAAATGTGCATGAAAGAAGGATTGCTGCCTAAATACACATATATATATATATATTGGTAATTATTATTATTATTGGTAATAAGAGCTCTCCGATTCGTATCCGGGCATTTCGTTCGTCCACGTGCACACAGACGTTTCGTCGTCTGATACGTCATACCTGTAAAAGATTGAAATAAGTTATTGATGGGAGAGAAAAACTTTAAAAAAGAAATAACTACATTTCCATATGTGGAGTAATTTGGCTATGGCTTGGTTTGGCTCAATTTGTTTTTACGTCTTATCAACCTCAAGATTTTTTTTAAATAAGTTCGTTTAAATAGAGTATATATTCTTTGTATGAAATCAGTTTATAAATGAGGTTTTATTGGCGTATTTTTGTAAAGCGTTTTTTTTTTTTTTTTGTCGAGAGTCAAATGTATTGCTGGTAATTTTTTTTTTAAAGCATTGCTGATAATAATTTTTTTTTCTATAAATGTATTGCTGGTATTTTCCCTATAAAAACCGATTTTTTTACACTTTCATAGTGTTTTGACCCCGGTTTGGGAGGTTAACTATTTGCCCATAGTTGAGACCCTATCAGGTGCTACCACCGTGGGTCAAGGTGGATCTGGGAACAACAGCAATTAAGAGGTGGTTGTACGCTCCTGAAAACTTCCTGATAAGAGGCCTTGCTGCCAGGTGTACTTTATCGTCATACCCAGGACACAATTGGCTATGGTTAACTGTAATTGACAGAAACGCCCACCAAACAAAAGTGACAAAATTTTCAATAAACAATAACAAGAGAAATTAAAAAGAAGAACAGGACAAAAAATAAGGCAAAATAACAGCAATAAGGCAAAGAAACAGTAATAAAGCAAAAAACAGACTAAGAATGGTGTTAACTGTTATGGTGAAACACACCTATTCTATAGTTAATAGACTCTCCCACATAATAGGAGTAGTAAGAGAAACGAAGGTCAGTCGATGTCGGACGGCAGTTAGTCGAATACGAAAGTAGTCAGCGACCACAACAAGATTACTCTGCGTAATACCTATTATATCAAGTTCCTAACGTTTTGTACTTCGAGCTATTTAGGACCGATTTTAGTACAGATACAAGCCTCCACTGCGAAATAACTCCACAATATTAACACACATAAGGCGATACCGGCAATAGGTCGTAGCGTTCTTGTTTCAAGACAAGAAATAACAAAACTAAGATGAAACCAAGAAACCGATCTTATTGGCTAGAAAGAAACCCCAGCACGCATTTGTGTTTTGCCTATAATTTTGGGGAGGGAATGTCTTTGCAATTATTTCACCTACGATTGTATAAGGAAAAGTTTTTAAAAATGTGAAAAAAAGGGACATTATGAACTGCAAACATTTTTACATCATCAGGTGTTTCGTTGGTATCTTGTGGATATGTGGTATTATGGTACATGTAGGATTGAAAGATGATGGACAAGTTCTTGTGGTGATTGTGTATATTGTATTAAATGAATGGGCTGTGATTGTGATTAACTAGGACTAGGATAGTTACTTTTCCTCTCTTCCCCTTTGGCCTTGTGCCAAACTGTCTGCACTTAATCAGAAATAAATATACATTCGTACTGGTGTTAGTAAATAAGTGGTGAGTAGACAATTGATTGAGATTTAAAAACAAGATACACATTCTTTTCACTAGAAAAGAAAGAAAAGAAACAGAGTAAGAAGGAAAGACACAAGATACACCCTTTTTTCACCAGAAAAGGAAGATGGTTTGCAGGGTATGTTTTGTTTTTATTCTGATCAACCAATCCGAATTATCAGGATTATTAAACTTTATGATTTTTTTTCGAGATTATTGGTGCAACTATAACTTAGTTTTAATATATTTCTATTAAATATTTTACTAAGAGTGTAGCTTTTCGGAAAATATTTATCGATCAATTTGAGAAACTTATGGCCTAACTTAGTATTAACTAATTGATTAAATATTCGTGTGTTCCAGATGATCTTCCTATTCCTCATCATATTGTCTAAACTGAGTTTCAGCGCACTTATACCCGCTATTCTTTAAACTGCTACGTTTCCCAAACACGTTTTTTGTCCAATAAGTGGTTACTGATTCTACGTTCTACAGAGGAAGGAATATATTGGATTATTGATGGCGGGTGATTGGAATTGGGCTAAATATAAATTGAGTAGGTATTATTTTTCATATAAGGATGAAAATTGTCATTAACTAGATCTAACGTGACTCCGAGAAAATTTACTTGTTTAATATTGTTGCTTATATATTCATAGGAACTAAAAAGTTTAGATCTTAAGGTTAACCTTAAGATCTAAACTTTTTAGTTCCTATGAATATATTTTTCTTAGATTATCTACCTTAATCTTCGTGAAGCTTTTTTTTACAACCATAAGACTATCGTCTCTATATAGCCCTATACTATCTAGATTGATCTTCTCATAGTCAGTAAGGTAAAATAAAATATATAAACCAAACAGATCAGAAGACTCAGCTGAATCTAATGATCCCATTGAAATGTCAAAGTTATTATTAGAATTCTTGACCTATTATTCTTTATTGTTAGATGAGAACAAATCTCCTACAGTTCATTATAGTGCTTATCTGTTCACTTGAAATGTTAGCAAATTTTAGGTCCTTGGAGATGGAAGAGAAGAAATCGATGATATCACACTGGATAAAAGTGCAGCTGCTTTTGTTGCCGATGCTTCTAAACCAGTTAATGACCTCTGTTGTAGCAATGAATAAGTCCATGCCGTTTTTGAATCTGTTTTTTACACGTTCAATGATAACTTTGCTTATACTTCCAATTTCCAATCTGGTAGGGTTCATGATCCGTGTAGGATGCTTGGTCTAAAAGAGGTCGTATCTTGTTTTTAAATATCAAAAAATTGTCTACTTACCAGTTACTAGCTAATGACTAATGAAGTGTGTTAATACGCATCGAAACATGATTGCATTTGTTTAAAGTTTTATCTATCTATCTATCTATCTATCTATCTATCTATCTATCTATCTATCTGTGTGTGTATTTGTGCGTGTGTATTTAAATATATATATATATATATATATATATATATAATAAATAAATAACATGATTGGATTTGCGTAGCGTTTTATATATATATATATATATATATATATATATATATATATATATATATATATATATATATAATATATACTTTTTCGAAAAACCTTCGAATTTTGATTTGCCAGTAATCAATCTCGAGGGAAAAAAGGTTTTAGAAAAGAAAAGAGCTAGAAACATGAAAGTCTGTCGAAAAAACTCGCACAGATACAGGTTTGAAGCCCAAAGAAAAAAATCCGATACAAGTAAACAACTAACTAAAGAGCTCAATACAACCGTAGAGCAGACCTAGATAAACCAAGTGAGCCAGACAAACCTATGATCCGTTTAAGTAAAACCTGGGTAGGTTTTTCTGGTTCACTAGGTTTATTTTATATATATATATATATATATATATATATATATATATATATATATATAACGCTACACACACGCACACACACGCAGATAGATAGATAGATAGATAGATAGATAGATAGATAGATAGATAGATAGATTGAGAGGTGCTTATTTAGAGCTCCCATGAAATGAAAATTATTACCTATGGTATTTTAAGTGTTTAATATTCATTAACTAACAATAATTTTGCCCTTTCTTTTGATATAGAGCTCTGTCTGGATCTTTATCCTCCTGGAAATTCCATATACATTACCATATTGTATCATTACTATATATATATATATATATATATAGCGTAAAGGTGTGCTATATTTAGGAGATAAAGTGCTCAATATCAGAGACAGGTGACAGGCTGTTTCATGCTAGACGCAATCGTCAGGCCTCCTGACGATTGCGTCTAGCATGAAAACAACCTGTCACTGAGGGTTGACTTCAATGTTCACTTTTATGTATATATATATATATATATATATATATATATATATATATATAGATAGATAGATAGATATCTAACTGTTTGTACATATCTATCTATCTATCTATCTATCTCCAATCTGTTGGTATCTAGATATCTATATCTCAATCTGTTCATATCTATCTATCTATCTATCTATCTATCTATCTATCTATCTATCTCTTTCTGTCTGTTCATATCTATCTATTTATATATCTCTGTTCATAGCTGTGTGTATCTATAAATCCAAACATCTCCATATCTATTTTTTAGTTGTGTATCTACTTAGTTCACACACACACACACACACACACACACACACACACACACACACACACACACACACACACACACACACATATATATATATATATATATATATATATATATATATATATATATATTTAGTTGGATAGATGTGAGTTTGTGACCCTGGGTTTCACGCTTTAGCGATCGTCAGACAAACTGATTCTGTTATGTTAGCTCTATCTCTGATATTGAGCTCTTTCTAATAAGTACCGCGCATATAATATATAAATAATTATACATATGCATATTTATTTATATACACTTTTCACACACACACACACACACACACACACACACACATATATATATATATATATATATATATATATATATATATATCCTCCATTTCAATTAATATATCTGGTTAGATTGCTGAAGATAAATAATTAGGATAATAAAAATGGAAGACATCTTCAATACTCGTACCATGATATTAATTTTCGAGCGCGACGCCCTTCTATATATCTTGGCGTTGGATGCTGCCTTCAGTTTTGATTAAGTGCACACAACTGTCGTCTGCTTTATCATTCTACCTCACGTCTTTGCTGAAAATGTCAAGTGACATTTTTGTGCCTGGCTTTCAAGTTGATTTTTCACCCCCAACAATAACTATATTGATTTCCATAAGATCGGTTCTTTTTTGTCTGTTTTTGTTTCTTTATTTTTTTTTTGCGGGGGGTGTTTTTTTTTCGCTAAAATTACGCTTTTAGCGAAGCTTTTCGTCAACAGATGTCCGTCGGTGAAAATTTCAGACATATTTTGTATGCCTACAACTTTATTCGGTTAAGCAAAAGTGAAAGGTAAGAAAAAAAAAAAAAAATCAACAAACAAACAAAAAAACAGAAATAAAACTGTTAAACTGATGCAAAAATCCATGGAACACTCTTTTAGGGAAATGAGCTGGAAACCATATAAGTGCTTTCGAACATACCTCATCTCTCTCTCTCTCTCTCTCTTTCTTTATTCTCTATGTATTTCTCTCTATCTATAAACCTCTCTCTATATATAAATCTCTCTATGTATCTGTCTCCCGCTTTTTCTCTTTCTCTCTATGTATTGCTCTCTATCTATAAATCTCTCTTTCTCTCTCTCTCTATATATATATAATTCTCTCTATCTCTCTCTCTATGTATCTATCTATCTCCCTCCTTCCCTCCCTCTCTCTATATGTAACTCACTCTATCTATGTATGCCTCTCTATCGCTATCTACTGTGCCATGTGTCCTTGAAGTTAAGTCATTCCAACCACCCAAGGAAGGCCGGAGAGTACAACGGCCGAAACGTTGTAATAAATATGGCGACAAAGATGAGGACAATAGTCCGAATAATGTAAATAATGTACATAATATCTCATCTCAGAAATATAGACAGATACTAAAGGGCCAAAACGTTGTAATAAATATGGCGACAAAGATGAGGACAATAGTCCGAATAATGTAAATAGTGCCGAAATCTAAATATTTTGAACACAACTGTATGACTTAACTTCAGATAAAATGTATTGTTGGTAATTTTTACTATAAATATGTATTTTATACTTTCATAGTGTTTAGTTTTTGTTTGTACGGTTCACTATTTGCCCTTAGCTGGGACCCTAATAGGTGCTACCACCCCGGGCCAGGGTGGACCTGGCAATAATAGCAATTAAGAAGTTGTTCCACGCTCCAATCTCCCAATCAGAGGCCTTGCTATCGGATGTAGTAATTATCGAATAGAATATAGAATATAATATATAGAATTGAACATACACTAGGATATATATATATATATATATATATATATATATATATATATATGTATATATCCTATATGTATGTTCAATGTATATATATATATATATATATATATATATATATATATATTATTACTTATAAAAACCCAGGTTGTGTGTGTGTGTGCTTGTGTGTGTATGTCTGTTCGTTTATATATTGGATCGGATTTCCTACATTTTCAACCGATTTCAACAAAACTTCACAGGACTACGTAAAATTACCTTGCGGTGGTTCTGACAGCGCCAAGAATTGGAAAAACACAATTGTTTTTTGCACGAAATCAATTTGAAAACACGATTAAGAGGCATCGCTGTCGCGAGAATGGAAGGGGACAACTCATATCGAGTTATACTTATTATAAAACCCAGGTTGTTTGTGTGTGTGTGTGTGTGTGTGTGTGTGTGTGTGTGTGTGTGTGTGTGTGTGTTATTTTATATATGGGATCAGATTTCCTACATTTTTCAACCGATTTCAACAAAACTTCACTTTTTTTGGCAGGTAGTGTTTCTTATTGTCTTGCACACTTTTTTCTTTATTTTTACATTCAGAATGCTTTAAAAATTCCATTTACAAGACAATTGTTTATAATAAAATTCTATTCAATCAGGAGACTCATAACGATTGAAAACAATGTTTTGTTTGAGTTTGGGTTTGACCAATTCGTAAAAAAAAAAACTAATTAAGACATGCGTGTCCGTCAAGCTTAAACAATAATCTTTGTCAATTTTATTTTTCAGTCTTTATGATGGTCGATACTTGATCTATCTCTTACTGTTACATCCCCGGGCAACGCCGGGCTCTACTGCTAGTTGATTATAAATTATAATATATAGAATGTAGAAACGAAAATCAACTTACCAGGGTTTCTCCTGAAACGATTCCTGTTGAAGAAAATGAAAAGAAATTTGAATGGAACATTCGGAAGCCTATTAGCGAACTTACGTCACAAAGACACATGCATCCCAAGCATGCACAGAAACGCGAAGACATGCGTAGACAGACACACACACACGTAAACATGTACACATATAGTCATACTGATACACACGCAAGCATGCGCACAAACGCACTCGCAGATACATAGACGTGCACGCAAATAGATACATACATTAACCGTGTGTAACGAAAGTTACACAGACTTACACACTAATCTCTCAATCATGTACGCACACCCAGAGGTACTGAGATACATTCAAACATGCAAACACCTTCCACAGAGAAATAAGCACACAGACCACAGACAAACATGCGCAGACACACGCTCATAGATACGCTGCCACCCACACAGCACACAAGTACAGAACGCAGACTACATAGGCAAATACGCAGAGACAGAATGCATACTACAGAGAAACGAATACACACAGACATACACACGCGTATATGGACACGTAACCAGATAGCGATTCCTCTCCAAAACCATTCAACAACGAACAGTGCAAGGAGGAAGGAGAAAGGGATACCAAAGAAAGAGATGCTCGGACAACGTCGTCGAAGTTTTGCCCAGACTCGGGAGGTAGCAAGCAACCGGATCACGTGGAGGCATTTTGTTGAACAATTCCTGTGGTGTGTTATAGAATTGGAGGAGACAAAAGGAGAACGAGGAGGAGAACGAGGAGGAGGAGGAGGGCACCCACACGAAGAATACACTCTGACACACAGATATACTGTATCTATAAAATGTAGACTTAAATAAAAAAACTCACAAACTTTTAACTTTGTTGACAAGTATAAAACTGATCATTTTTTGCCTATAGACTCAAGTATAAGCCTAATATTTACCTCAAGTATAAACCTGATCAATATTTATCTATAGACTCAAGTATAAGTCCGACTCAAGTATAAACCCAACTAATATTGATCACAAGTATAAACCCGATCGATATTTATCTACGAACAAAAGTATGAGTCAGACCAATGTTTACTCATAGACTCAAGTATGAAACCGACTAACATTTGCCTATAGACTCAAGTATAAACTCGCCTAATGTTTATCTGCAGACACAGGTATAAACCTGCATAATGTTTACCTATAAACAAGTATAAAACTGATCATTTTTGCCTATAGACTCAAGTATAAACCTAATATTTACCTCAAGTATAAACCTGATGAATATTTATCTATAGACTCAAGTATAAGTCCGATCAATGTTTACTTACAGACTCATATATAAAACCAATTTTTACTTATAGACTTAAGTATAAACCCAACTAATATTTACCACAAGTATAAACCCGATCGATATTTATCTACGAACAAAAGTACGAGTCAGATCAATGTTTACTTATAGACTCAAGTATGAAACCGACTAACATAGACTCAAGTATAAACTCGCCTAATGTTTACCTGTAGACGCAGGTATAAACCTGCATAATGTTTACCTATAAACTCAAGTATAATGCTGACTAATGTTTGCCTTTAGACGAGAGTTTTAAATCGGACTAATGCTTACCTATAGAGGCAGGTACAAACACGACTAATGCTTACTTCTAGACACAGGAAAAATCCGAATAATGTTTACCTATAGACTCAAGTATAAACTCGACTTATGCTTAACTATAAACACAAGTATAAATCAAAGTAATGTTTACTTATAGACTCAGGTATAAACCCGACTAACGTTTATGTAGTCTCAAGTATAAACCCCACTAAATTTATCTATAAATTCAAGTATAAACCCAATGTTTGCATATAGACTCAAGTATTAACCTGACTAATACTTACCTATAAACGCAAACATGAGCCCTGATAATGTTTACCTATAAACTCAAGTATAAATTCAACGAATGTTTACCTATACTCAGGTACGAACTCGACTAATTAACTAATTAAATGGTTAAATAACTGGTTAATTAACCAGTAAACTCAACTATAAACCAGATTATAGTTTATTTATAGACCTGAATATAATTCTGACTAATGTTTACTCATCGATTCATGTATAAACTTAACTAATTTTTACCTATAGAATTAAGTACAATTTTTTTTTAAATGATTTCGGCTTTAAATAACAATCAAGGTTTTATATGTCGTAAAATGCCCCAACCCACTGTATCCCTAAGCGAATTTTAAAATATATCAAGTGTTTTACCTCAAGTGTTTCTGGTGTCCTTGATGGGTTGTGGATGTCCATGGGCACCTGACGACACCTTCCGATCAGTTCCTCCCGAAGAGCATTTGTGTTGCAGAAGTTTATTGGTGCAGCTGGCTTTTGTCTTGTTTTCACCTCATCTAATGCCACGCTTCGAATAACTGTCCTTCGGCTGGACGTTGGGGACGACGATGAGGCAGAAGAAAAGGGTACATCTGCCGTTTTAATGTCTCTGGCACTGCAACTTACACTAGAGTCGCTAATTACGCCCGTAAAACTATTGCAGATGCTTGTTCGTTTCTCTTGGTCCTGGCTAGATCTTTTGGAGACCACTGAAGCACTCCCAGACGCACTTTCGTACCTGTCAGCATCACCTTTAATTACTCTTTCCATCAGTCCACTTTTTTGTTTTGCGTCCTTATCGATGTGATGGAAATGGTTAGCTAGTCGGTACCGACGGAGTGAGTCAGCTGAACTTGCACGGTCAGCATAACCGATGCAGACCTCCAAAGAAGACTGGGAAAGCGTGTCTTTATTTTTCGGCATGTATTTATCGTCCTGGACCGCCGACCGCAGGAAACTCCAGTCGCAAGAAATAGGACCCCGGTCGACGCTACGACTCGCCTCCAGTACCCTTGCCTGGTCAGGTTCTTCTGAGATGTCGCTGTTAACATTCAACGTGCCTATACTTCCCTGGCTTGTTGTCTCCCAATCACTGGACAGCGCCTCTGAATCAGAGCAGGACGAGGATGCTGACGAACCTGTTGAAGAAGACGTAGACGGGTTGAAGCGGCTGTCTTCGCCGTGCGTTTCCGATCTCCGGGGAGACAGACTTGAGGAGGCGGATCGGGATCTGTGCCGCTGCCTGTAGTGAGAGTGGACGGCTGCCGGATGGAGCGCGGAAGGCGGTGGTAGCTTGGTTAGATCGAGGTCTTGTTTGTGTCGGTGGCGTGGGTCGTGATGATGCTTTTTCTTCCCCGGTTTCTTCCGCCTATCCTGGTTGTTGAAGTGGGATGAAGACGTCGGCACAACGGAAGGCACCACCGGGTCGACGATTGCCCGAGTTTGCAATTGCCGGATTCTGCTTCCGCGAGATACGACGCTCTCCGAGGAGATGCTCTCCGCGTAAGGGTCACGGAATCGACTATTTTGACGATGTTCATCCTCGATAAGAAAATTCCTGAAAGAATATGGGAATTTTTTTTTTATATTTTAGAGATATAATACAGTTTTAGTAATTCAACAGAAGAGCTATGCGGACAATTGAATTTATTCTTTGTACTGTCCCCCATCAAGATCAAAGTTTCGGCCGATCCATTCTACGACATTCTTCATTGACATTTGAAAAGAAAAAGAATAATATGCTTTTCTATTTTAAGCAACGCATTTCACTACAGCCAGTACTGCAATTACTATGACACGTACCCATGTGAATATTTGAAATGTGCTTTTGCATTCCCGGAAAAAAGTCTCCTTTTTCCTTAAAGATAGTACTACTGAAGAAGTCCGAAGAATTGATCGACCGAAAAGTTGTGGGAACGGTATAAACAGCATAACACAAAGAACGATCTTTTACCCACTGCTCTACGTGTCCTTGAGGCGTTAGTTAGATCCAGTGACAGGACCCAAAGAGTGTGAGTTCAATACCTGGTTAAGGCAGTGGAGAACTTGAAGAGGGGAATTAACAGGAGATAACTGATAATTGACATCCATTAGACGTGACACGTGGAACTAGAACAGTCTACCCCAACGAGCGAAATAAAAGGTTCAGTTCGACATTTCACCACCTGAAGAACGCCGGAGCGTACAGCGGCCGAAACGTTGTGATAAATATGGCAACAAAGATGAGAACAATAGTCCAAATAATGTAATTAATATATATATATATATATATATATATATATATATATATATATTTGGTTGGATAGATGTTTTGTGACCCTGGGTTTCACGCTTTAGCGATCGTCAGACAAACTGATTATTTTGGGTTCATGTAGATTGCGTGTATTGGTGTTATTGTGGAAGTGGTGGGGGAAACTTCGTCGTTTTGTCATTCATCGTACTAACGCAAACATCGATGTATGCAGACACATATACATACTTGGTCGTCCGTCGGGACTCATACATATATAAACATATGTGGGCAGTTTCGGATATGACATATGTATGTATACGGGTGGTGTTGTGTCTATACATACGCATTTGTATGTTGAAATTTAAAGATTGGAAGTGTAGCGGAAATGTCTCGTGAATGTCTCGTGAATATATACGTGTCATATTCTTTATTTTTCCGCTGAATAATATTTCCTCGCATGTATGTATATACGTGTGGTGGGGTTTATATATATATATATATATATATATATATATATATATATATATATATATATATATATATTTCCCTCTATTCAAGGCAATAAAGACACAAGAGGTGTGAAAGAATATAAGGAAAGAAAAAGGCATTATTATGGAACTAAAATAATAAAAGAACATGAATTAAGAAGATAAAAGATGACTATTGACATTGCATTTAAATATTTGAAGATCAAACTTAACCGAAAAGCAAAAAAGCTGGAAAGACGTCCCCCAAGTCATAAATACTAGAAAAGAAACTGTTTAATTTCTTTGTGAGGCATAGATTTAAGGTCAAGATTATAGTGATTGGGAGAGCATCCTACAGGGAGTCTGTTCCACAAAGCAGCAGTTCCTGGGAAGAGGCTGCCAGAATAGAACTTACTCCTTACTCTTAACCTCATCAAGTGTAAGGTATCTTTTCCTGCTCAACATGAACTTCAGTTTTTGTCTTTTCTTGTTCATACAACACCACACAGCAACTGTCTACATTGAGTGGCTCTTGGGCCTTGTATTGAGTGGACATTAATATGTAAAAATATTGTTGTATATCTCCGTCATGGGAGTAGTTTTGGACGACGGTCTTGATTTGATAATAACGTTGCACTCTTTTTCACAGCCAGTGATTGCTAGTCGAGTTTAGTTCGGAGATAAAAATACAACAAAAGGAATTTTAATCTTAACTGGTTCATTAACGTCCACGTATACATTTTCTAACTAACCAATGGGGTCGCTCACTCTCTCTCTCTCTCTCTCTCTCTCTCTCTCTCTCTCTCTCTCCCCCCTTTGGGGAGCAGTTCCTCACGTTCGACTCAACTTCTTGAAAACCTTTTTCTGTCTATCGTTCTTACGCTTGCTTCGTCAATCAAAATCGACTTCCTTTGTTTTGTCTTGTATCTGATCTCAAAGTTCAACCTCACGAAGTCGGAGCGGCGATACAATTCTCTAAAAATAATAGTCTGATAAACTATTATTTAACAACGAGGCTCGGTTGAAAAGTTCATAGGCTAACCAAGGTACTCTCATGAAGTGACGTTTATTTTTCAACATAGTCACTCTTGCGGTTCACTCACTTCTTCCATCAGTTTGCAGTACAGACAAACATCTCGCCTATGTGCCCCCATCAACGGACTTCTGTCTTTAACTCTAGAGGTAAACATTAGTCAGGTTTGTACTTGAGCCTATAGGTAAACATTGTACTTGAGCCTATATGTAAACATTGGTTGAATTTATACTTGAATCTGTGTTGGTAAACTTTTACTTGGTCTATACACGAGTGTACGTGTTACATATTTTCTCACTCGTCTTCTCCCGTGGAAATGTTTCTGGGTCCAGTGATAAAAGAGATCAACAAAGGGAATTTTCATGTTAGCTATTTTATTAACGTCGACGTATACATTTTCTAACTAGTCAGTGGAGTCACTCTCTGACCCCACTGGGAAGCCACTTCCAGACTCGACAGGAAACACGCCTATATTGACTGACTGTTAAAAACGACTCCCCGAAAACCCTTACTCTATTTATCATTCAGAGTCTGGCTCAGCCAATCATAATCGACTTCCTTTGTTTTGTCTTGTATCTTCCTTTGTTTTGTCTTGATAATGGAATGGAACTATGTAATTTTCAGATTCTATTTTGAAACATGGTAATTCCTGTGTAGCGATGAGACAATACTTTTGAAATAGTAAATAATTACATATATATATATATATATATATATATATATATATATATATGTGTGTGTGTGTGTGTGTATATATATATATATATATAGATATATATAATCGACTCTCCTGTCGAGATTCGACGTATGAGTGTCAAGCAGATCAGTTTCAGAAACCGACAGCCCGACACCGGCACATGAGATTTGATTATAGTGGTGAAGGCCTCGTGCAGGACCATCCACACTTTTGAAGGGACGAATACAGAGACCTGGTGCACCGAATGCCACAGGTTCCCAAAACGACCCTCCGCAGGTTTTGAATTCAGAGTTGTCCTTCTCCTAGACCAGTTGCCATCCAAGGCTATAGAAACCAGTCTGTCCTATATTTCACCCATAGCTGGAGGGAGAAGAAGAGGATTCATACTTTTTCCAAGGGTATTAGCAGGTAAGTGAATGTAACGGATTCGACGGGAATTCGAACTCAGCTCTCCGATTCCTCAATCCAAGCCGCTATCCATTACTCCATATATATATATATATATATATATATATATATATATATATATATATATATATATATATATAACTATGCTCTCGTTCGCCGATTAAGCACTATGGAGAAAGGGATTTTTAACGGCTGCTGCTGCTTTTAATTAATCGCTCTTCGTTAGTATTGAACGCTACAGCAGCCGTATGGCGTTTATATACCACGTATATAATGCATTAAAAATACTTTAGAGATATTCATTCAAATGCTACATTTCCACGTGATTGTTTCACAGAATTCAGCTCGGCGCATTTTCACTGGCCGCCTCTCCGCCTTCAAAAGAGGTTCTAAATTGTCCGCCAAGGTGGAAACGTGGCAGAGCAGTCATTGGCTCATCTACTGACCAATCAGAGGACTCGTTACATGCTGGTTACAGCAATGCTGTGAAAGAGACCTCTAGACTGGCCATTTGCTTTATTTTCTTAAAAGCAGGCATTACAATATAATTCAGACGTTGACGTTCCACAGTACTTCGGAAGAAATGGTTAGAAAGGAAACTCCTGTCAATACTGGAAAGGGTTATAACAGTTTCTAAAAAAATTGTTTTTAGAGAAAGATTTTATAAATTTCAACCGGAAGTAGTATTAGCTGCTCGGTGAATGAATTTCAAATTTTTCCTTATAAGGAAACGACTAATATAGATATTAGCAAGGAAAACAAGCTCGATTCTCTTCTTTGTGTAGCGTTCTGGTCGAAATGAACTTATATCTACTTTAAAAGAAGAAAGAAAAGATAAGAGATCAAGGGAAGGTAAGAGTGGCGTCTTGCATAATCGGAAGCTTACCGTATGACCCTGTTTCGTTTCTGCACATTCTCTAGTTGCCGTATGTCGTTCATGTGGAGGTCGTCGATGAGAAGGTCTTCAGTTTTCTGTAAAGCCATTTCGAGGCTACGAAATGAATCACTTCCCGCGATGGTGCAGTCAACATTACACAAATCGTGCAGTTTTCGGTCCATACATTCTAAAAGCGTCAAGGAATCTCTGCAAAGAAAAGGACAAAAAAAAAAAAAAAAGAATTAGCGAAAGAAAGAAAGAAAGAGAATGGTAACAAATGCAAAGAAAAAAATGAAAGATAACAATTCAAAGAAAGAAAGAAAGAAAGAAAGAAAGAAAGAAAGAAATTGAATGGTAACAAATGCATAGAAAAAAGAGAGCAAGAAAGATTGAAAGCGAGAGAAGAAAGAAAGGAAGAGAGAGATAGAATGAAAGAAAGTGAAAGGGGGAAAGAAAGAGAAAGAAAGAAATAGAACTGCAACACATGCAAAGAAAGAAAGAAAGAACGAACGAACGAACGAAAGAAAGAAAGAAAGAAATAAAATGGTAACAAATGCAAAGAAATAAATGAAAAATAACAATGCAAAAAAGAAGAAAGAAAGAAAGAAAGAAAAAACAAAAGAATAGAAAGAAAAAAAAAAGAAAAGATTGGAAAAATGAAGAAAGAAAGAAAGAAAGAAAGAAAGAAGAAAAGGCGGAAAATAAAACATTAAAGAAAGAAAGAAAGAAAGAAAGAAAGAAAGGAAGAGAGAGATAGAAGGAAAGAAAGAGAGCGAGAAAGAAAGAAAGAAAGAAAGAAAGAAAGAAAGAAAGGAAGAGAGAGATAGAAGGAAAGAAAGTGAGAGGAGGAAAGAAAGAGAAAGAAAGAAATAGAACCGTAACAAATGCAAAGAAAGAAAGAAAGAAAGAAAGAAAGAAAGAAAGAAAGAAAGAAAGAAAGAAAGAAATAGAATGGTAACAAATACAAAGAAAAAAATTAAAGATAACAATGCAAAAAAGAAAGAAGAAGAAAGAAAGAAAGAAAGTAAATATTGAAAAAATAAATAAAGAAAGAAAGAAAGAAAGAAATAGGATGGTAACAAATGCAAAGAAAAAAGAAAGAAAGATAGAAAAACAAGGAAAGAAAGCTAGAGGGTGGAAAGAAAGAAAGAGAGAAAAAGAAAGAATGATCACAAATACAAAAAAGTAGAAAGAAAAAAAGAAAGAATGAAAGAACGAATAAATAAAGAAAGAAGAGAAAGATAAAAACCTAAGAAAAAAGAAAGAAATAGAACGGTGACTTTTGCAAAGAACAAAGAAGGAAAAAAATAAGAAATAAAGAAAGAAAAAGAAAAAGAACGAAATAGAATGATAGCAAATGTGAAAGAAAGAAATAATTGAAAGTTAATGAATGAAAAGAAAGAAAAATATAAAAAGCAAGAAGGGGGAATAGAATTGAATAAAGATAGAGAAGAAAAAAAGATATATATATGAAAAAGACAGAATAAAAAGCTATAACATACAAGGAAAGAAAGAAGAAAGTAATAAATGAAAAGGCAAAAAAGAAAGAAACGAAAAAAGGAAGAAAGAAGAAATAATGAAATATGTCTATTCAGCGACTGAAGATTTTTATCACCTACGCATTTATTAATAGTTCTACAGGTTCGTGTTTCTACTTTGTTATTGAACACTTTTTTTTTATTACATACGTTTTTAAACGGCCTTTTTTAGTGTTTGTTTACTTGTTTAAATACACACACACACACACACACACACATACACACACACACACATACACACACACATAGATATATAGATAAACAAAAAAAATAGAAATGTAAAACACACACAAAAAAAAGAAAGAAATAGAAATGTTACAAATGCAAAGAAAGTTAAGAAAGAAAAAATAAAGACAGGAGAAATAAAGGAATATATATATATATATATAGTTTATGAAAAAGTAGGTAATCCGTATGGGTAGACCCAAGGAGGATAAAATCCAGTGAGCTCAATGTAAATCCAGAGCAAATAATTTAAAATAAAAACAGACCACTTTAAGGTTACATAGAACCTTAAAGTGGTCTAAATATATATATATATATATATATATATATATATATATATATATATATATTAATTTCAAATTAATTTATTCGTAGATTGTTTTAACATTTAGATATTTATCAAACCTTAACCTCCCAAATATGCACGTTAAAGTAACGCGAATTAACAGCGTCTAAGAATTTGAATGAAACCTGTCGTGTAATTGATTGGGGTTGTTGTAACTTCTTCCCTTAATGTAGTTCTTATCATTCACCCCTTAGCTATCTATATCTAGAGACGAGGTGCGTTAAATTTGAGCAACATCTAGCCGACACACTGGGGTTAAAAATAGGAAACTAAAATGATACATATGACACACTCATATCCTCTCTCCCCACCTCACTTCCTCACTTCGTTAATTTTACGTATACTTGATGAGGTCCGTCAAAAACGTGTGAATTTCTTTTCATTTTTCATTTCAGCTTTTGGAAGTAAGTCTGATGATCCAGAACCCTGTTAAAGGGGTTATGGTGAAATAACTTATTACATGGAATCTTAATGTGGTCTGTTTTTTATTCAAACATATCTGCTCTGAATTTTACATTGAGCTCTCTGGATATCATCCTCCTCAGGTCTACCCATACAGGATTACCTAAGTTTGCATAAACTAAATATATATATATATATATATATATATATATATATATATATATATATATATAAAATATAATATATATATATATATATATATATATATATATATATATATATATATCCCAAATAAAAATATATATATATATATATATATATATATATATATATATATATATATATATATATATATATATAAATAAAGGAATATATATATATATATATCCCAAATAAAGGAATATATATATATATATATATATATATATATATATATATATATATAGATGTTTATATGTGAATACAAAATAAAAGATATATATATATATATATATATATATATATATATATATGTGTGTGTGTATGTGTATACCCAAAATAAAGGAATATATATATATATATATATATATATATATATATATATGTATATACCCAAAATAAAAGGAATATATATATATATATATATATATATATATATATATATATATATATATATATAGATGTATGTATGTATGTATGTATGTATGTATGTATATCCCAAATAAAGGAATATATATATCCAAAATTCACTTGAAGATGAAACAGAACAACTGCCTTTAATTTAATTATATAATTAAATCTGAAGTTTTTGGCATCGTTTTTTGAAACATGGTAATTCCTGTGTTACGAAAGAACCACATTTTAAATCAGTTAATTTATAATATTTATGCTCTGTTAATTTACAATGAGCACTGTTTTGTAAAATAAAAATATCAATAAGAACACCGGATTATATATCTTACTGTTCTTTCTTTTTATTACAATATATATATATATATATATATATATATATATATATATATATATATATAGATAGATAGATAGATAGATAGATAGATAGATAGATAGATAGATAGATAAAAAAGAATCGAAATGTAAAACATACCAAGCAGAAAGAAAGAAATAGAAATAATATTAATGCAAGTTGAGAAAGAAAAAAATATAATATATATATATATGTGTGTGTGTGTATATGTATGTATGTATGTATGTATGTATGTATGTATGTATGTATGTATGTATGTATGTACGTGTGTGTGTGTGTGGGTGGAGTATAAATATAAAACATCCAAAAAGATAGAAAGGAAGAAATAAACGAATACATATTTATATAAACAAAAAAAAGAAATGTTAAACATATAAGAAAGAAAGAAAGAAAGAAAGAAAGAAAGAAAGAAAGAAAGAATTCAATGGTAACAAATGCAAAGAAAGTAAGAGAGAAAGGGGAAAGAAAGAAAGAGAGAGGAAGAAAGAAAAAAGGAAAGGAAGCGAGAGAGGGACAGAAAGAGAGAGAGAAAGAAATAAATAGAATGGTAACAAATGCATAGAAAGAAAAAGAAAGAAAGAAAGAAAGAAAGAAAGAAAGAAAGAGAGAAAGAAGGAAATAGAATGGTAACAAATACAAAAAAGAAAAAGAAAGAAAGAAAGCAAGAAGAAGAAAAAGAAGACGAAGAAGAAGAAGAAGAAGAAGAAGAAGAAGAAGAAGAAGAAGAAGAAGAAGAAGAAGAAGAAAGACAGAAATGGAAAAAAAACGAGAAAGAGACAGTGGGGAGAAGATTTACGTGAGAAGGAAAGCAAAAAAAAAGAAAAGATAAATGAAGGAGAAATGAGGAAAAATAAGCGGTGAGAAAGAGAGAGAAAGAGAGAGAGAGAGAGAGAGGGGGGTTAGGTTAAAATACAAGGCGATGAAAACAAAATAAAGAGACAAAGAAAGAGGAGGAGAAGGGGAAAATTAATAGAAAGATTGTGAGAAAACATTGACTGCAGAAAAGATTGAAAAAATTACCCACGCCGCCATTTTGTTCTATCATTCGCGCCACGAGCCTACGTCTATATTTAAAACTGAATAACTTTCATAAAAACAGCCATATTTTGAATCTGTTTATTTTATTCAACTGGGAAAACTGCTTTCTATAGCCACCTAAAAATATCTAATGTTGCAATATTTATTCGAACGCGTTGCTAGTTGACAAAAGATTGATTGAGTGATTCTTTTTTTATGATTTATCAACCCTCTGCAGGTTATTTAAAGCCAGAAAATATTTTACATTGCAAGAATTTTTGTTTTAGATAATAATGATTTACTGATATAATTCGAACTAATTGACAATTAACCTATAGCTGGAGGGAGAAGAGGTAGATCTCTACCGAATCTGAATTTGATAAACAAATGATAATGTGCACATAAAATGGGGGATCAATTATAGATCCCAATTAATTTGTAAACTGATCACCCACTTTGTGGTCACGTTAGTTTCTATACATCTATATCCCAGAGAATGTAAATGCATCTAAAAGAAATGCCTTCAAGAAATTATAATGTGGATATAAAGTGGGGGATCAATTCTATATTACAATCAATATATAAACTGATCCCTCACTTAGTGGTCACGTTAGTTCCTATACATTTATATCCAAGAGAATGTAAATAAATCTAAAAACCAGATGCCTGTGTAGCTAATTTCATTGATTGATTCTGTAGCTTTGGATGGCAACTGGTCTACAGCACAAAAAATGGCAAAAAATTCTGCCTCGTCGGTCATGTATCGAAAGATACATGATCGCTTAAGTGTGTATCACGCATGGCACATAACTGAGTGACTGATAAACTTCTTACAAATTAACAATTAACTCCTAGCTGGGGGAGAGAAGACGTGGATTCACGCTTAATCATAATTCGATAAACAAACAAGAAAATATAATGTGTTTATAAAGTGGGGGATCAATTCTATATTACAATCAATATGCAAATTGATCCCTCACTTTGTGGTCACGCTAGTTCCTATACATTTATATCCCAGACAATGTAAATAAATTTAAAAGACATGCCTGTGTAGCTAATCAGTATTTCATTGATCGATTCGTTTTCTACGGCTTATGAACCCATTTTAGGCTATTTAAAGCCAGCAAATATTTTAGAAGAATTATTTTTTAAGATAATAATTTAGTGATACAAGTCTTACTAATTAACCCATAGCTGGGGGGAAAAGGTGAGTTCATACCTTTCCCAAGGTTATTTGCGCGTAAGTGAATAAATATAAGTGGAATCGCAACTCGGATCTCCGATTAAACATTTGTAGCCATTATCCATTACATCACTCGCCCATCTAATCTTACAATACGTAGTATTTTTTTTTAAGCATTCAACCCCAAGTAAGGCGGGAAGCCACTAGCATGCAAGGGGTTACAGAGAGTTGGAGCGAGAGCAAAGAGGAGTGATAGAGGAAAGGATGAAGAGAAGGTTAGGGGATAGATCAGGGCATCTGGAGACGTCGATTGACATTACATTTGAATAGTTGGAGATTATAGCTATGGGGAAAACAAGAAATGGGAAGGGAGTTCCCCAGGCGAGAAGTGCGAGGCATGAAGCAATTGGAGTAGAAGAGACGGCTACATTTAACAGTTTCGACAGTGAAAGGGTGAGAGCGAGATGCCAGCCTAGTTGAGCGCTTAAATTCATGAAGTCTGGGAACCAGCGAAAGCAGCTCATCGGAGCAGTTACCGTGAAAGTATTTGTAAAAAAGACAGAGGGAGGCAACGGCACGTCTGTGAGAGAGCGAGTGCAGACGAGACGCCAGATCAGGGCCAATTACATTGCATATCCGTCTTTGGATTTTATCAAGGACCTTGAGACAATTAGAAAGGGCTCCAGACCATATATGGCAGCAATACTCCATGCAAGGGCGCCCAAGCGGTCAGCTTCGACGTTGCTTAACTTCGGTGATCGTACGGGAAGAAGCCGTAGAAAACGAACCAGTCAATCAATATCTTGGTAACTGGCAACACTTTGGAATAAATACTGCAACGCTAGAACATAATTATTTTTAGATGTCTATAGAAATCAGTTTTCCTTTTTGGATAAAACAAATTTAAAATACATTTACTTTTATAAAAAGTTATTTGTCTTTTATGGCCCAATGTATAAAAGCGTTGGGTGATTAATCCAAAAAATGATTTCCGGCCTGGGTATAATGATAAACTACATCCGCGTCCTGGGTAAGACGATAAGCTACATCCGCTTCCTGGGTAAGACGATAAGCTACGTCCAACAGCAAGGGCTCTGATCAGGAGGTTTTGAGGAGCGTGGAACCACCTCTTAATTGCTGGTATTCCCAGGTCCACCCTGACCCTGGGTGGTAGTACCTGTTAAAGTCCCAGCTATGGGCAAATAGTTGACCCCACAACCTGACTCAAAACACTATGAAAGTGTAAAAATAGATTTTAATACGAGAAATGCTTTGTAAAAAAAATATTTATTACCAGCAATACATTTTTGAAAAAAAAAAAAGATATTATCAGCTATACATTTTTGAAGAAAAAATGTTACCAGAAATAAAAATTTTGTCGGCATTAAATAACCCACTTAGTTTGATATGCCATAAAACAAACCCAACCAAGCCAAATCAAAAAATGACTTGACCCAAAGAGTTATGAGATCAATACCTGGCCACAGCAGAAGTGAACAAAAACTCGAGAGAGTTGAGTTACTAAAGGGAAGTACCTAAAACTGAGATTTCCAAACAAAAAAGGCATGGCATGTGGAATTAGAACAATCTACCATGGACTAAATAAAAGGTTCGGATCGAAATTCCACTGTATATCACCTGGAGAAAACCGGAAAGTACAACGATCAAAACATCGTGAATATGGCAATAAAGATGAACAGTCCGGATGGTGCAAATAGATAACTTCTTGTTCAGAACTTTTACTTTTTGGAACAGACTCCCTAGACGATGTTTCCAGGATCAGTACGATCTTAACTACTTCAAGTGTAGGGTCAGCCGTTATCTATCCTACATATCCTCATAATATTTACTTTTTAATTTATCATTTTACGCACTTACAACACCCTTATTCAATACACCCTACCTGAGTGGCTCTTAGGCCATGTATTGGGTGAACAATATTATAACAAATTAAGTTCCACAGCAGTTGACAAATATTATCCATAATCTCGACTTCTGTTTTATGCTCATCCTTTACCTGTATCTTCACATTCGCTCCCTTATCCATTTCAATTTTCGTTACTTTTTTTTTATATATATAAATGCTATACAAACATGAATTTAATTCATATTCGAAAAAGAAATATACAAAGATTTTCTATGTCTAGGCAGCAAAAATTAATCGAAACGTTTCTTATTCAGCCGATAAACTCTGTTTAATTTTTTTCATGGCTGTTTAAATTTATTGTTTTAATTTTCAAATCAGTTTTAAATCGAAATCAGAACTGTGTAAAAAAAGTATCTACACTTCATGTTTTATTTTTTATTCAATATTTTCGGTTGATATGAAGGAGAAAGATTATATTTGTTGAAACTTGACTAATGTATGGAATAATAATACAACACAAAATGTACTTAGAACAAAATGTATTGAAACAAGAAAGTGTACACAATATTTACATATAGTCTTTTGTATATTCCTGGTAAGACCGTTCCTGGAGAATGTGTTGACTGAGTCGCAGTCGGGCAGAGTCTCTGATTGAATCTCTTGATTCCTCCACTCTCTTCCCGGTACCAACCATATTTATATGGTCGGTACTCCACTATGCAAATTAGGTGGATCCTACCACAACAATATTGAATCAATTGCTAGATCTACTGCTAGGAAAGTTGGTTCATTGTATTGTGCCAGACAATTTTTCTTATCAGAAACCATCTTGCACATTTATAAATCTACCATTCATCCACGCTTTGAATATTACTGCCATACTTAGTCCGGTGTTCCCGCTGTATATTTAGAGATCCTTGATAAGCTCCAAAGAAGAATCTGCCATATTATTGGTCCTGGTCTGACATCTCGGCTTCAGCCCTTTTCCCACCGCCGTAAAGATGCCTCCCGATGCCTTTTCTATATATACCTTCACGGTAATTGTTCGGATCAGCTTTCCACTGTGGTACATAGACCTTTATGAATTTAAGCGCAGTACCAGATTGGCAGTAAGGTCTCATCAATTTACAGTTGAATTGGCTGGATATAACAGTTAGTTCTACGCTGACAGTTTCTTTTCTCGCACTTCTCGTTTGTGGAACTCTTTCTGACTCCATGCTTTCCAGTCAATTTTAATCTTCAAAAATTTAAATGAAATGTCGATCGCTATCTACTGTGCCGATTACTCTTCTATCCCTAAAATTACTCGTCTTTCCCTAAAATTTTTCTTCTTTTTTTTTCTGTTCTTACACACTCAGTAATCTTAGTGTCTTAATAGCTTTACTGCCTTGTATGAGGTGATATGATTTTTTTTAAAAAAAGTACTTTCAACTGTCTCTGTCATTATCAAGGATTGGATGTTGTCAGACAAGATTTTGTTGGCTACATCCTTTGTACATTTTTGAAACGCTGGAATTCAAATTTATCCAAAGTGACATAATGTGTAAAACGGTTACACGAAGCTAGACCACGTAAAAAATGTCAGATTACTTACTGTACGTCCTGGTATATACTGCCAGGGTGCCCAAGACATTTCTGCTTGCTGGATGGATAAGCGACAAGGTTTCGGTTAATAGCCGTAGTCAGATCAAAAAGACTTCTAACTTGTCTGTTTAAATCTTGAGATTTTTTGTCCAAACATTGTTTTACCTGAAATAATAATAATAATAATAATAATAATAATAATAATTGTGTTAGACCAAAATGCAGATTATGTGATAAATATCCAGAAACAATTAAGCATCTCCTATCAGGTTGCGCGGTATTGGCAAGCCACTGAATATAAAACCCGACATGACAGCGTGGGCCAATATCTGCACTGGAAAATTTGCAAATTTTATGGAAAGGAAACTGCAATAAATTGCTATGAACACCACCCAAATCCTGTTAAGGAGATAGGACCTGGAACAATTTTATGGAACTTCACAAGACACACAGACAGAACAATCAAAGTTAATAACTCAGACATCGTGATTAGAGACCGTAAAGACAAAAAGTGCCTCCGTATTAAGATAGCCGTCCCTGCAGACTGCAATGCATCTTTGAAGATTTTCAAAAACTATCAACATACAAGGACCTTGAAATTGAAATTTCAAAAATGTGGCACATCTGAAACAACTGTTGCCATCTGCATAACTAAAAACTGAAAAGTACAAGGAATAGACCGAATCGCCAATTCTTAGATAAAAACCGATCTAGCACCCACCAAGACCTCGCACGGGCATGCAATGATATAATCATAAACCCAGATAAAATGCCTCAAATAGCTCACATGGGGAGTAACATACCTACTCCCCAAAAGCAGAAAATAAGCAGAACCCAAAAAACTATAGGCCCATCACCTGCCTACCAACGATGTACGAAGTCCTCACTTCTAACATCGAGAGGACATCCAACTTTCTTGAGAAAACAATTTACTCCCAGCAGAATAGAAAGGATGTAACAGTAAGTTACGGGTGCAATGACCAATTACATTATTTACATTATTCGGACTATTGTCCTCATCTTTGTCGCCTATATTTATTACATAGTTTCGGCCCTTTAGTATCTGTCTATATTTCTGAGATGAGGTATTATGTACACTATTTACATTATTCGGACTATTGTCCTCATCTTTTCCGCCATATTTATTACAACGTTTTGGCCGTTGTACGCTCCGGCCTTCTTCAGGTGGTTGGAATGTCGAACTGAACCTTTTATTTCGCTCACTGGGGTAGACTGTTCTAGTTCCACGTGCCATGTTTAATTTAAAGTTGTGAGTTCAATACCCCGTTAAGGCAGTGGAGAACTTGGAGAGGGAAATTAACAGGAGATAAGTGACATCCATTAAACTAACGAAAACTACAGATTTAGACCTTGATATCAACAACAAGATTAAGGAACTAGACCAAAATTTTACATACAAATATTTAGGAATTAATGAAGGAGACGGAATACAACGTTCAATTATGAAGAAAAGGATCCGAACTGAATTATTATAGGAGAGTGCGTTTGATAATAGAAAGCGAAGTTAATGGGGCCAATAAAATGAAGGCTAACAACACTTTAGTTATACCCGTAGGAACATACAGATTCAACATTATTAAATGGAAGTTGAATGATATTAGAAGATTGGACAACAAGAGGAGAAAAATGTTTAACCCAATGAGGATGCACAACCCGAAATCAGATGTTGATAGTCTGTACGTATTAAGAGCTTTAGGAGGCCGAGGTCTAATCCAACTTGAACTAACTCTAAAAACTATAACAATCGGATTGGAAGCGTACCTCACAAAAACCAATGACCCTCTTCTACAAATAGTAAAACACCAAATGCACTCCATCAACAAAGAAGCTGCACACTTCAACAAAGAGCTTAATATACCCGAAACCCTACCGACAAAAAATGAAGTGAATACCATCCACGACAAACGAGTAAAAGAAAGCAAAACAACTTGGCCAAATTAAATTACAACAGAACTGGGAGGACAAGGCGTTGCATGAAAAATATCTAAAAAGAACGAAAGAAGCGGATGTGGACCAACAGAAAACACATCAGTGGCTGAGCAGCACCGGTTTGAAAGCTGAAAGAGAAGGCCTAATTATTGCAGCTCTGGACCAAAACCTCGCAACCAGATCCTATCATTGTCACAGAATCAAACATGGAATTAACCCGAAATGCAGAATCTGCGGAAAATATGATGAAGCAGTTCACCATATTATCTCAAGATTTCCGGAACCTACAAAAAATTAATATACCTACAGACATAACGAGGTATCGACATATGTGCACTGAAAGATAGGCAAGAAGCACAGAGCACAAAGATGGTATAAGCACCAAACAGACACATTTACCTCAGATACCGATGTAACTATCCTCTGGGACATGCCAATTCAAATTGACAGGGAAATAAAAGCCAACAGACCACGTAAGCACGCATTTCCCTCCGCTCGGGACACCGGTGCGCCTTGTTTATTCAAGGCTCAGGACACTTGTACGTCCTGTTTATTTTATTCACCGGGTACATTTCCTGTTTATGCTATCACCAGTTCCGATTTCCGCTCACACACTGATGCAGCGGAAGCAAGGCCAGAGGTCTTTCCTCAAACGATATCCAACACTGCAGAAATTTCTAGTTGTCACCATAAATTCTAAGCTAATATTTTTTTATCACTTCTCACTTGTGAAAATCTCTTCTGGCTTCATGCTTTCTTGTCAACTAGGATCGTCAAGAATGTAAATGGAATTTTAATCGTCATCTTCTGAATCCTTAATAACTGTTCTTTTATAGTCCCCTCTGCTTCTTTCACTCTCAGCAACCCTTTGAGACCCAGTGGCTTTTATTGCCTTGCTTGGGGGCGAAATGATTACAGTAACTAGACTCTTTTCTTTTAAGCTTCCTTTTTCAGCCCTCCCCCCACCCAAATCTAAATAAATCGAGAAAGTTGTTACGTATGCCTTCAGCATCATTATATGCGCGTGAATAGTTTAAAGCAAAACCCGAAGCGGGGGCCAATCTGATCGGGGAACCTAATCGCAAATGACAATAAATAACTTGGTTAACGAGTACACCTCACCCCGACGCAACATTCCACCTGACATCCTGTTCTTTGTATATTTGTACTCGATACCCGGGTACAATCGAAAATTGCACTTACCCTTTTTATAATGTAGTTTGTTGGTGTTGTTGTTGTTGCTGCTTTTGATTTTACAAGTTTCTTTTTGTTCTTTGATTTTTTTTCTCGTGAATATTTCTCTTATTTCTTTCTTTCTTTCTTTCTTTCTTTCTTGCTTTCTTTCTTTCTTTCTTTAATTTATATATTCCCTTATCTTTCTTTCGTTTTTTATGCTTTACTATTGTTTCTTTCTTTCGTTTTGTGTCCTCTATCATTCTTTCTTTTCTTTCTTTCTTTCTTTCTTTCTTTCTTTCTTTCTTTCTTTCTTTCGTTTTGTGTCCTCTATCATTCATTCTTTCTTTTTCTTTCTTTCTTTTTCTTTCTTTCTTTCTTTCTTTCTTTCCTTTCTTTCTTTCTTTTTCTTTCTTTCTTTCTTTCGTTTTGTGTCCTCTATCATTCATTCTTTCTTTTTCTTTCTTTCTTTCTTTCTTTCTTTCTTTCTTTCGTTTTGTGTCCTCTATCATTCTTTCTTTCTTTCTTTCTTTCTTTCTTTCTTTCTTTCTTTCGTTTTGTGTCCTCTATCATTCATTCTTTCTTTTTCTTTCTTTCTTTTTCTTTCTTTCTTTCTTTCTTTCCTTCTTTCTTTCTTTTTCTTTCTTTCTTTCTTTCGTTTTGTGTCCTCTATCATTCATTCTTTCTTTTTCTTTCTTTCTTTCTTTCTTTCTTTCTTTCTTTCTTTCTTTCTTTCTTTCGTTTTGTGTCCTCTATCATTCATTCTTTCTTTTTCTTTCTTTCTTTTTCTTTCTTTCTTTTTCTTTCTTTCTTTCTTTCTTTTTCTTTCTTTCTTTCTTTCTTTCTTTCGTTTTGTGTCCTCTATCATTCTTTCTTTCTTTTTCTTTCTTTCTTTCTTTCTTTCTTTCTTTCTTTCGTTTTGTGTCCTCTATCATTCATTCTTTCTTTTTCTTTCTTTCTTTTTCTTCCTTTCTTTCTTTCTTTCTTTTTCTTTTTTTCTTTCTTTCTTTCTTTCTTTTTTTCTTTCTTTTGTTTCCTCTATCATTCTTTCTTTCTTTTTTTCTTTCTTTCTTTTTTTTTTCTTTCTTTCTTTCTTTTTTCGTTTTGTGTCCTCTATCATTTTTCTTTCTTTTATTTTCTTTCTTTTTTCTTTTCTTTTTCTTTCTTTCTTTCTTTTTTCTTTCTTTCTTTCTTTCGTTTTGTGTCCTCTATCATTCTTTCTTTCTTTTTCTTTCTTTCTTTTCTTTTTCTTTCTTTCTTTTTTCTTCTTTTTTATATAACTCTGTAACTTACGTTTATTCCTATCTATCTATCTATCTATCTATCTATCTATCTATCTATCTATCTATCCCCGTCTGTTCATATCTATCTATCTATCTATCTATCTATCCCCGTCTGTTCGTATCTATCTATCTATCTATCTATCTACCTATCTATCTATCTCAGTCGGTTCATATCTATCTATCTATCTATCTATCTATCTATCTATCTATCTATCTCCGTCTGTTCATATCTATCTATCTATCTATCTATCTATCTATCTCAATCGAATCTATTTGCATCTGTTCATGTCGATCTCTAAGGGAAGCATCTCGACTCTGCAGCAGGCACCCTATATTTATCGTGGCCACCATAATCAAGAGCATGGCATCAGGTTGAGGCACCCAGTGAGTATCGAAATCCCTACAGAAGTGTATACATCTCATTAGTCCACGGCTGGTTTCCAGATTCTGCGTATGGGTACGTATGCGTTATATGTGTGTATATACTATGTATATGCATTATGTGTATGTGTGCATGTACTATATATCTACGTATTATTTGTATACGTATACGTATTATGTATGTGAAAACGTATTTTGTGTACATATATGTATGTACGTATTATGTTAATGGGTGTTAAGCAAATGTGTGTATGGTTATTTTCTAAGCGTAGCTTATATGTGGCACAAGGCCGAAAGTATGGGGCACCTAGTGAGGATCGAACTCACTTTTTTGTCATAATGGATCTAACGAGACAAGCTTGTTAACCATTACAACACGCCGAGGTGCCCTGATTTTCTAAGCGTAGCTTAGATGTATTATGTGTATATATTATATATATATGTGTGTGTGTGTGTGTGTGTGTGTGTGTGTGTGTACATATTGCAGGTGTACGTATGTATTATGTGCAAGCGTTATGTATTATTTGTACGCGTGTATGTATTATGTATTATGTATATAAATTATATGTGCGTATCATTTGTATGTGTGTTCGAATTATGTACATATGTCTATGGATTATGTGTATGTGTGTATGTATTTTGTGTGAGCATAATATATCTATGTGTGAACGTATTATGTGTGAGCATATGTGCGTGGAGGCGTGGTTGGTGCAATGGATAACAGTGTCGATTAGGCGCGCCGAGTTCAATTTTTCCCCGATTCTATTTCGTTCACTTCGCGCCTTGGGAAAATGCATGGGTGCATCTGCCTCCAGTCATGGGTTGAATATCAGGGCAGACAGCGTTCTCTTGCCATGAGTCGGCAACCACTGTCGGGGAAGGGAAACTCTGGATTAAAAAAAAACAGCCTGTAGAAACTTAGGTTCTGATAGGTCATCTTGCCCAAGACTCACTACTACAGAGTGCTTCTACGAGCCTAATATGGTTACGGGCCGCACACATACGTATGTGCGCACGTATGATTTATATGTGTGTACTTATTATGTGTGGCCGAGTGGTTAGAACGTTCGTAATCTGACCATGAGACCCGGGTTCAAATCTCACCATGGTCGATTTGTCTGGAGGCAAACTTCCTGATGTTATCTGACTGGAGGGGTTCGATCCCAGCGTGCAGCACCTTTGGAAACTGCCTGAAAAGCATACTATGAGTTGACCCAAGCCTTGTAAGTAAAATTTGATAAACGGGACCGTCGATAGCTGTGCTAGCACTAATTCACAAGTCATCGTGGCCGAGGGCTTGCGCGTGCTGGCCTTGTTTAAATTGTTGATCACGATAGATAACACGCTCTTTCCCAGAAATTGTAAGTAAGCTCTGCTCAGCATAGTTGCTGTATAAACCACAGGTGGACTCTGTGGGTGTTGAATAAACTCAAATACGCCTGAGCAAGTGTCTGCAATAGGGATTGGCTAGCCACCCTAATAGACGGGTATCCTCGAATAAGAGTGTTCAGCTATACATACATACATCATGAGTTTTTTTTTTATATTGTGTCTATCTGTGTATGTATTATACGTGGGTGTACATATAATATCTGTGCGTATTATATGTACATGTGTGCTTATTAGAAATGATTTTTAAAAACGAGGATTCTTTTTCTTTGAAGAAGGTAGATGAAGTGGCTTTCCAATTTTACCGACCGTATTTAATCGCAGAAAATACGAGTGGTATACAAGTTATCGGTGGGTAAAATGGTCATCAACAGGCCGATTTCAAATATCGGCTGGTATGCTACCTTTCCGTCAACAGGTTACGGGTTACCATTGCAGGGTAAGGGTCGTTATTCACTGTGTTTTGAAGAATGTCTGCGCCATAGATAAGTGAAGCGAAGACGGAAATAAACACCAATCATCAAATGACAAAAAAATGGTGTCTGAGTCGAAGAATTTGCACATCTTTCCTGTTAATAATTTAATCCTTTGAAAATAAATATTTAACATTTTCTAACCAATGGGTCGCATTCCCGCCAACAATAATAAAAAAAAACATGCTTCGTGATCCCTTTGAAGGGTATATAAGCAAAATTTATAGACTAGTAAGGAGATAAATGCGACAACAGTTCACGGCAGCGGCTGAAATGTGATTCCTTTACTCATTCACACTTTTCCTCACCTAGCTACGAGACACTTACACTTTCTTCTTCACTTTCTCCTTTTTTCTCAAACATAGACGCGAAGAAATTACATTCTTTTCAGACAGCTAAAAACAAGGATTTAAAGTGCTGTAATATTCATACACGTTAAGATTTTAGTTGTCAAAACAGTAAAATAAAAATATTTTACATTTTTTTATTTAAAAACCTTTCTCGCATTCTTTCTTTGTTGTGGGTTGATTTAAATCCGCAACAAATGTAACCGTAAGTTCTATTCTGATAGTTTCCTCTCTTGCATTTGGAACTCTGTTCCGATTTCTTGCTTCTTGCTCCTCAACAGCCATCTTCTGTCTCTTTGAAACTTGTTCTTTTATTGTCTTTTCTGCTCTATGAAGTTATCTCATTTTCCCTTGCAGCTTAGTATCATTATCACCTTGCTCGGAGTGAAATGATTAAAAAATTGGTCAACTGAAGAAATGGATGAAATTGAATAAAGATAAAAAATTTAATTGCACGAATTGTCTCCCTTTGAATGATATAAACCTCCATTTTTGTTCAATGAAAAATAGTCTTTGAAAAATTGTGTGTAAATTCCTCTCGAGGAGTTTGTAGCACATTATTTATCATCTCAGTTGCGTCTTTCAACAGAGTGCACTCAGGGGTAACTCCGTCAAAGGACAGAGTCGCAACTGAGGAAAATTATACTGAGAGGTGCCCAGCCCTGGGGAACAGCTGCCCGAAGCTGAGCCCTCTCAGTACACCAGAGAGAGGGATCGATGCTCGAACCGAGGACAGCGCAACCGACAGTTGCAGGGGCTCGGGATTCTTGTTCCTAGCCCGGGTGTACGCGCACGGGCTCCCCACATTAAAACGAGCTTGTGTCACAACCTGACCTCGTGGGGGTTTCGTAAATGCAAATTACTCTAGTAGTTTGTAGCACATTATTTATAACACCAGAGAGAGGAGTCGGTGCTCGCTCCGAGGCCAGCGCAAACAACTTTTGCGTGGGTGGGGAGGCTGTGGGCAATTTTTTTCCTTGCCCGGGTGTCACAACTCGTCTTAGTGGGGAGACAGATTAAATATTTGTTATGAATCACGTGTGCTAAAGCCAGTGCGCTTGTCTGTGTATGTGTGTGCCTTTCGGGGTGTATGTGCATATATGTACGTATGTGTATATGTGTGCGTGCATACTCGTGTGTATGTGTGTGTGTTTGTTGGACGTGTGTGTGCTATATCTGTACATGTCTATGTGTGAACAAACCTGTATTCGTATGCGTGTGCGTAGGCACATGTATATGTGTGGATGTGTGCGTGCGTCTGCATGCGTGTGTACATGCAAGTTTGTGTGCACATGTATGTGTGTAGGTACGCGCATGCATGCGTGTATTTGTGTGCGCAAACATGTGTTCATGCGTGTGTGCGCGCGCGTGCGTGCGCGCGTGTGTGTGTGAAGCTGCGGTAAAAAGATTGAGATGTGAAAACCTCGCCCTAGATTTTTTCTCGGAGAGGAGATTGAGGCCACGCGGGTAAAGTAAACAGCGCCGGCTAAAGGTATTTGCAATTCGGGTAAGTCACCCAGGGCGCCATCAAGGCCGAGGGCGCTATCATACCGCCAAGTCATGTGTTTGGGATCTCCCAAAACTAAAGCTTATAAAAACATAATTTTGAATTCAGAGTTGTCCTTCTCCTAGACCAGTTGCCATCCAAGGCTATAGAACCCAGTCTGTCCTGCTATTTACCCATAGCTGGGAGGAGGGGGAGAAGAGGATTCATACCTTTCACAAGGGTCAGTCAGTCAGTTATGTGCCATACATGATACACGCTTAGGTGATCATGTATCTTTCCATACACGACTGACGAGGCAAATTATTTTTTCTCACAGTAGGATGCCATTTCTTTCTTCGGTAGACCAGTTGCCATCCAAAGCTATAGAACCCAGTCTGTCCTGCTATTTACCCATAGCTGGAGGGAGAAGAAGAGGATTCACACCTTTCCCAAGGGTATTAGCACGTAAGTGAATGTAATGGATTCGACTGGAATCCGAACTCGGCTCTCCGATTCCTTAATCCAAGCCGCTTCCTTTATATATATATATATATATATATATATATATATATATATATATATATATATTAATTTAAATGTCCATTAAGGAATTGTATTCTCGATCAATCAAAGTTCGTAAATAATTATATAGGCCATACTGCAATATGTTTGACACGAAGACTCTACACCTTTCTGACAATAACTCAATTAGATCTCATTTAAATATTCATGGAGACCTACCGGACACTATTCGTAACATACTTGTTGACAACACTAATATAATAGCATCATCTACATGCAAAAAAGGCTAAAAATAATGGAAGCCTTATTAATAAAACAAAAATAAAACAACACTCCCTAATATCAACTATGAACATGGACACAATATTTTGATCGTGTTTTGAAAATGAAAACATTATATAAATACATACATACAACAATCTATTTCTTGTTAACAGTTAATATATTTCAAACTTGAAAATGGCTAAATGTATAATCGAAAGCGCTCGAAAAGGAAGTATAATTGGACAGTTTTATATAATTTATCATCTGAAAAGAAAAGATATTTAAACGCATAAGAAATTGTATTAAAAACTAAATAAAGGCACCTTCCCAGTCGTATTCAATGAAATGTGCATGAAAGAAGGATCGCTGCCTAAATGCACAAATATATATATATAGTATATATATATATATATATGTGTGTGTGTGTGTATGTGTGTGTATACATATATATAGAGAGAGAGGTGTGTGTGTGTCTGTGTCTGTGTGTGTAGAAATACACTACCCTAATTGAACCGAATAAAAAAAATCAAATTATATACATAATTTATATCTATTATAAAAAATTTAAAACAGCCAACCTTATCCTCAAAAATAACAATACACCAACTAAGTCAAAATTATAAAAGAATGAACATTATCTATGAGTTCAAATGCCCCTTAAGGAACTGTGTTCCTGATCAAACTGGACTCATAAATAATTACATCGGTTACACAACTACATGCTTATCCAGACGTCTTACATTACACCTATCTGATCACAGCTCCATTAGAACCCATTTAAACACACACAAAAATTTACCAGACTCCATTCGAAACATACTAGTAGAAAACACAAATATATTAACTGCATCCACCTGCAAAAAAAAAAAGACTTAAAATAATGGAAGCTTTAATAATGAAACAGAAGACGCCAAATCTTAACAATATTAACTACGAACAAGGCCACAATTTGCTAACCGTATTCGGAAATTAAAAACATTTCTACAACACACTAAAACATACACATAATGCACACGCTCAATTAAGCTGAAAAATTGAATCATCCTTGATAATGGCTAAACACATAGCCGAAAGCACTCGGAAATATAAAACATTTGGACAGTTCTTATACACCCTTTGTCTAGAAAACAAAACTCTTGTTAGAACACAAGGAAAATTAAATAAAAAGCTTAACCGTTGTACCTCGCCTGTCGCTTCTAACGAAACATGCATAAAGGATTGCATAAATATATATATATATATATATATATATATATATATATATATATATATATATATATATATATATAGAGAGAGAGAGAGAGAGAGAGTTTTAATTCCATCAACTCTTCT
The DNA here is from genome assembly GCA_903632075.3 of Acanthosepion pharaonis. Classification (NCBI taxonomy): domain Eukaryota; kingdom Metazoa; phylum Mollusca; class Cephalopoda; order Sepiida; family Sepiidae; genus Acanthosepion; species Acanthosepion pharaonis. Next base: position 2,153,001 of record CAHIKZ030001513.1, on the reverse strand, counting down.
CTTATCCCCTAAATTCCTTAATGTTTACTTTTCTTCCAAGTCTTTTTTTGGTTTGCCCTTTCGATCAACGCTAAACACACATATAACCTAAGCTATCAGTTAATAATACCGAACAAGGATTTCATAGCTTTTTGCCGCTAAAAATAAATCCCAAAACTGATATTCATTCCAATGGGTGGGGTGGAATCTGCATTTTTGTCTTCTATTTCTTCCACGGTTTAATATTCAGACCTGCTTTCTCACCTTGGTCGTATTCATCGCAATTATTAGCGGACAAAGAGTGGGTCGAGAAGGGCGTTCCGACAAAGGCGGCAAGTTGGTAGGGCCGACCTTTAAGTGATTTAGTATTAAGAAGCAGCATACAAAATTAGTTGTACCTCTTTTTCTCTCTCTCTCTCTCCGCATGTGACATTTTTTTTAGAATACATCAAATAACTTCAATAAAACATTGATACTACCTAAAATTTTAACTCAGGCTGTGTTTTGACATCCAAATTGATCGTTTAAAATTTGAAAACATTTTATTCAAAGCAAACTTGAATTTATTGAAGTTTATATGATTTGCTTAATAAATTCAGATAGTGTAGGTACTGACCAGACACGCCATTGCTTAACTTCGCTTATCGTACGGGAATCGGTGTTTCAACATGATATGGCCTTCGTTAAAATCTCATATAGCCGAATATTTTATAAACCTAGCTTTGTACGGGACAACGGTATGAGGTAGCGTGTAAAGTTCAAAAGTTAGTGGATTATCGACGGGAAACTATCATTCGCCAGCAAGCATTCAATGCCGGAGATAAATGGATCTCGATATGATATATTAGAAAACACACACACACACACACACACACACACACACACACACACACACACACACATATATATATATATAAATATCTATATATATATATGGATTTTTTTTTTACGGTTTATCAACTAATCGTGGGTAGTTTAAAGCTGAAAGATGTTGCAGATTGTAGGAGGTCTCGATTATAGTACCCGATGTCAACTAAAGGAGCACCATCTAAATATTGACCATGTTCAACATTGCTTAACTTAGAGGATTCGGCGAGGACCGGTGTTTTCAGCGTCATTTGACTGTTATCTATATCGATATAAATGGACTTGAATAGAATAGATAGATAGATAGATAGATAGATAGATAGATAGATCTGAACACACGGTGATAGATAGATAGATAGATAGATAGATAGATAGATAGATAGATAGATAGATATAAACAGACAGTGACAGATAGATAGATAGATAGATAGATATATATATATATATATATATATATATATATATATATATATATATATAGATATATATATATATATATATATATATATATATATATAGAGATAGATAGATAGATAGATAGATAGATAGATAGATAGATAACATAGATAGATAGATAGATAGATAGATAGATAGATAGATAGATATAAACAGACAGTGACAGATAGATATGAACAGGCAGTGATATATATATATATATATATATATATATATATATATATATATATATAGATAGATAGATAGATAGATAGATAGATAGATAGATAGAACAGACAGTAACAAATAGATATGAACAGAGATAGATAGATAGATAGATAGATAGATAGATAGATAGATAGATGAACCGACTGGTATAGATATACATATATTTCTAGAATTCTATCGTTCAATTAAGATTGTTATTGTAAGGCTTACCTTTACCATTTCTGAACGAACAAACTCCAGTTGGGTTGTTATTCTGAAAGAAAATGAAATCATCAAAAAACAAAATTGCAAGGAAAATGTATAAAGATCCGGATAGAAAACAGCACGCGATCAAAAAAAAAAAAAAATTGAAGCATTAGAAATTCTTTTGTCGCCTCACACAAATAATTTCATGTCCCTGACAGATAAGGCTTCATGTTTCTTTTTTTCTTTTTTTTTTTTTTGATCGGTTGGATGCTTCTTATTTCACAACGATCATTTGTAAATATCTGTACTGGTGATGCAACGGGATATGAGTGCACCTCCAAAAATCTAGATCAGTGGTTTTCAGCTGCGATGCATATGGAACCTGTGCTGTCCATGTAATATTACTGGGGGGGGGGTACACACAAAAAAGTAGCAAAGTGGGGGTCCACGGTAATATTTTAGTGGTCCATAGTGCAATTTCATTTTCGGAACAGCTGTTACAATTGAGAATTGGAATTCCTTCAGTAATCTACGCCATATTAAAATACTAAAAAATAGAAAGCCCACTCTCTGAAACCAGAAGAAGACAAGATGTAAGCTAGCCTCCCTTTTTCTCTGTCGGATGTTTTGATTGTAAAAGTTAAATAAAAACTGAGATAGATAGATAGATAGATAGATAGATAGATAGATAGATAGATAGATAGATAGATGCAATTTCTCATGGAGGCACCATGAGAAATTGCACATTATTAAGCTTATAAATAATAATAATCTCTTAAACAATAGACATGAGTTAACGGTTTTCTGTCGACATCATCAGATTTATGATTTGAATTATTAGCTAAAAACAAGCATACAATATAATAACTTGTCTAATCCATAGCCCAATCATCAGATTCATGGTTTGAATAATTAACTAAGAACATGCATACAATATAACACCTTTCATAATCCATAGCCCAAATAAATAGTTTAAATACCCTACAAAAAAGATAACCCTTTATGAAGTCGTCAAAAAACAAAAGTTACGATAGTTTTTTTTTATATGCACAAATCCCTTTCATAAAAAATAAAATAAAAAAATAAATAAATCTCCATAGACACGCAAACTAGACGAGGGTTAATACATCTTCCGTTTCAAATTTAGACACCCCGACCTTTCCCTGACTTGACATCTACGAAAGTAACTCTATACTGATACTTATTATTAACACCCAACACCCGCCTACCCAATTTAAACAATTTGCCCTAGCTGTTACCATGGAAATTTTGATTTCAATTTTTAAAACATGTAAATTTCAGAAATACGTTATTCCCCAAAAAATTTCGCTTGAAGATGGAACAGAGCTTATTTTAACTCAATTTAATTTAAATAATTATATTGAAGTTTTCGGCTCTTGTTTTGAAACGTGGGACTTCTTATGTTGCGATTTGGAATCATATTTTTAAATAAATAATTATATATATATATATATATATATATATATATATATATATATATATACTTCTCAGTTTTTATTTAACTTAAATGCCCTTCGTTTTTAGTCCCCCGTTTTTTTTCTCTCTCTCATCTTCTGGATTTAAGTTTAGATCATATCGTTTTTTATTGTGCGTAGTCTCACCACAAATGTATACACACGTTTCCGGTGTCTGTTTTTTTTTTTTTTTTTTAATTTTGATTTTAGGTCAGCGATTCGGTAGCAAATTATGCATTGAAAAATAATTCATATTTTTCTGTATCTCACTCATTTAAACCGTTAGTTAACCCCTCTCTTTAAAACTTCTGTTAAATTTTAATCCCCCACCTTCACCTTTAGGCCTTTCCTGTTCTTCTTTCTTCTGTTACACCCTCTCTCTAGAGCTTCCATACATTTTCCTCTCACACTTGTTTCCCACTCCCACAGATACACTCTCACTAAAATTTTGTTTTTCATACCCGGAGTTATATTTTCCGATTTCTTTTTGAATTTGTAGGTCTGATGAATTGGATCATGATTACGATTCCAATGTAATAAATTATAACCATGGAATATTAGTGGTTGAGCCTTTTTATCATATATATATATATATATATATATATATATATATATATATATATATTTCATTAAATAATATAGAAACCACAAACTCGCTTTCACAACGTTTGACTCTACATTTGAATGAAAAAACTCTAACATTTTTAGGCATTTAAAACAACATGTCTGGCCGCATACACAATTCTGGAAAATCCTTGTTGAAAACACAATTATACTTAAACATGAAAACAATAAACAAAAACTAAAAATTCTTGAAGCTATATACATAAAACAGTTGAAACCTAACCTGAACAAAATAAACTATGAAATCTCCACAAACATTCTTAAATGCCTATAATTGATAACAGAAGCCACTGGTTTATACCAACGGCTTTCCATACTTAATATTCTCGTTTTCACTCTCGCGTGGTCATGTGTGACGTCACGAGCTGTGGTGCGATTTTCGTTTCCGCGTTTCGTATGCACGATTTTGTCGTTGCTTTGAAATTTTTCATGCAACAAAAACAGATTATCATTATTGTTTTGTATGTGTATTGTTTAATATATTGAAATGTAATTTTCATCTTTGATAATGGCTTATGTAAGCCGAAAGCTTAGATAGAATTAAAAAATATGTATCAATATTGTGATTTTCTTTCTTCTTTTAATGATAATGCTATTTTGCTTATCAGACAATATGAAAGGAACTTACTTAAAATAAATAGACATATCTTGTCTATATTATTTAATGAAACATGCACCAACGAAAAATTTCTGCCTAAAACTCACAATTTATATATATATATATATATATATATATATATATATATATATATATATATATATATATATATCCGATGCGATGGGAACGAAAGTAATATATAAATTCCAACGTTCACAGCATTAATCCAAAAGACAGCTCGATACCGATAGTAGAGCGATAATTATTTATTTATTTATTAAAATTTTATCATATAGACGAAACCATTTTACTCACTACAAAGATGCAACTTTGTTTCAGTGCATTTCAACTGCACTTCGACGGGTGAGAATAGAAAAAAAATTTCGATTCCTTGTTTGTTTATCAAATTCTAATTATGTATAAATATACCTCTTCTTCCTCCTACAATGGGTTTATTAATAGGACTTGTATCACTAAAACAAGTATTATTTTAAAAAAAAAAAAAAAAAAAAAACAATTCATATAATTAAAAAATATTTTCTGGCTTTAAATAACCTGATAAGCCGTAGAAAACGAATCAATTAAACAATTAATGAAACCATTTCTAACTTACCTTTCAATTAAAGACCCATAATTACACAATTCCCTGAGTAGGACGTGGCTTAATTCCGTCACGGTCAAATAGTTCCAGCAATCAAAATGTCCTGTCGATAGCGCCACCTGGGAGGGTTTCATGCCTTCATGATTGACTGCCGTAATATCTGCAGCACTTTCCACTAAAGCCTAACAAAGGAGGAATAAAAAGAATACATTTTATTGAACAGAGATTCATTGATTTCAATATATTGAAGAATATATTCTTCATATTATTTAAACAATAATTTTGGCAATTCGATCGATAAATGTTTAAAAATTGTTTGGTTAATTTTGTTTCGGAGTATATCAACCTCTATGGCTTAATTAATTCTGAAATCTAAATATATTGAACACAATTTTATGGCTTCAACTCCAGATAAAATTTATTGTTGGTAATTTGCTACAAAATGTATTGTTGGCAATTTTACTATAAAATTTATTGCTAGTCATTTTTAGTATCTGTCTATATTTCTGAGATGAGGTATTATGTACACTATTTACATTATTCAGACTATTGTCCTCATCTTTGTCGCCATATTTATTACAACGTTTCGGCCCTTTAGTATCTGTCTATATTTCTGAGATGAGGTATTATGTACACTATTTACATTATTCAGACAATTGTCCTCATCTTTGTCGCCATATTTATTACAACGTTTCGGCCCTTTAGTATCTGTCTATATTTCTGAGATGAGGTATTATGTACACTATTTACATTATTCAGACTATTGTCCTCATCTTTGTCGCCATATTTATTACAACGTTTTTTAGTATCTGTCTATATTTCTGAGATGAGGTATTATGTACACTATTTACATTATTCTGTTGTCCTCATCTTTGTCACCATATTTATTACAACGTTTCGGCCCTTTAGTATCTGTCTATATTTCTGAGATGAAGTATTATGTACACTATTTACATTATTCGGAATATTGTTCTCATCTTTGTCGCCATATTTATTACAACGTTTCGGCCCTTCAGTATCTTTATTTCTGAGATGAGGTATTATGTACATTATTTGCCTATTGTTCTCTTTTTTTGTCGCCATATTTATTACAACGTTTCGGCCCTTTAGTATCTGTCTATATTTCTGAGATGAGGTATTATGTACACTATTTACATTATTCGGACTATTGTCCTCATCTTTGTCGTCATATTTATTTCAACGTTTCGGCCCTTTAGTATCTGTCTATATTTCTGAGATGAGGTATTATGTACATTATTTACATTATTCGGACTATTGTCTTCATCTTTGTCGCCATATTTATTACAACGTTTCGGCCCTTTAGTATCTGTCTATATTTCTGAGATGAGGTATTATGTCCACTATTTACATTATTCGGAATATTGTCCTCATCTATGTCGCCATATTTATTACAACGTTTCGGCTCTTTAGTAACTGTCTATATGTCTGAGATGAAGTATTATGTACACTATTTACATTATTCGGACTATTGTCTTCATCTTTGTTGCCATATTTATTATTTCGGCCCTTTTAGTTTCTGTCTATATTTCTGAGATGAGGTATTATGTCCATATTTACATTATTCGGAATATTGTCCTCATCTATGTCGCCATATTTATTACAACGTTTCGGCCCTTTAGTTTCTGTCTATATTTCTGAGATGAGGTATTATGTCCATTTACTATTTACATTATTCTGGATTTCTGAGATGATATTGTTTACTTTATTCATCTTGTCCTCATCTTTGTCGCCATGTTTCGCCAGTATCTGTCTATTTTCTGAGATGAGGTATTATGTCCACATTTACGTTTGTCCTCTTGTCGCCATATTTATTACAACGTTTCTGTTGTACTCCGGCCTCAAAGACACATGGCACAGTGGATGTCCTCAAAATCACATAGCACAGTGGATAAAGGCGTTGGTTAGATCCAGTGACAGGACCCAAAGAGTGTGAGTTCAATACCCTGTTAAGGCAGTGGAGAACTTTCACAGTGGAATTAAAAGGAGATAACTGATAACTGACATCCTTGCGTGGTAAACAGTCAATTAGAACATTCTGTAAATTCCACGAGTTACTGACTAAATAGAAGCACAGAGCGAGCTCTCTTGCCTTGCGTAGGAGAATGAATATTCTGTAAATAGCCCCGGCACTTGTTGAACATAATCTAAAGAATAGGCAAGAAAGTCTAGGTGTTGAAAAATTTTGATTTCAAAACCTGAAAAGTACGCTGATCTTTCTTACCTTAGCCACACCCATTAATTACTGTTACAGCTGCAGTACATACCGCGTCCCTGCAATTGTGATGGGTACTTTTGACCGCGATTGCAAAGTTACAGTGATAATTACTTCTTTGACATCTCAAGATGATGATCGCTCGCACTTTTTATTTTTCTACTTTAGTCGAAAGCCCAGCCATAAAAAAACATACCGGAATCTGAACAAGTACAATGACAATAGATGTTACACACAACGAAATTAGTAAAGCTAATTTTTTGGGAGTGGGGAGAAAACAAAAACAAATGCCAGGCCATAAATAAAAAGCTTGGCGCAACTCTCCTTACTCTTTCCGCTCTGCTTCCAGTTTTCGATAATCTAAGACAATATCCGACAGCTTGCTTTATACATCAGTGACAATACTGGGAACTGCTGTCAGTTGTAATTACAGATAGAGTTGTGACAATAAAGATGACTCATGTTATTCCCACGCTATTACCTTTTATTCTAGTTCCATTTTTTGTTTTAATTAAATATTTACTAGAATTAAACGGACAAATCAGAATATTTTCTTACCTGGAGACATTGAAGATGGCCCATATAAGCCGCGGAATGTGCTGTTGTGCTTCCAGTTTCAGTGAGTTTTAAATCCCGACATGACATGCAAACGCTGGACAGTCGATTTTCCGTTGTTGCTGTTGTTTTCCGCTAAAATATAGAACACACTTCATGACATTTGTAATAGACGCTCGGAGAGTTGACCGGCTGATTTAAAATTATTTTAAAACTATAGTAGTCCCCTTATTATTTTGTTTCTTTGTTATATATTTAAAGTGGGTTACAGGTTTTCAGGGAGAGGCAGTACTTTTAGCAGGGCGGTTCGTCAATGTCCTTTTCAGGGTAGCTCGTCTGCCACTGTTCCTCACCTGTTACCCAGCTCTCACCTGTGGCTCCTCGAAGCAGTCGCACGCAATTGCGGCCACCCCGGAGCAACGGCTTTGGCGGACCGGCCAAACCAGGTGAGGTTAGCCGACGGGTCTGAAACCCCCGGTGAGTTAGGCTTGGGCCGTGTCAGACATAGTGCATGCGAAGACTGACTCCCGGCGAAACGATTGAAAGACATCACCTGTGGATCCAACAGTTGTGAAAGCGGTGGCAGCAAGTTTTGTTTTTTGACGTAAAACCTCAACTAACCTATTTGGGGCGGGGTTGCCAATGTTTAATACAGGGCCCCCAATATTCTGATGCCTAACCGGCACCAAAATGCCACACCCTGTTAGCTTCTTTTCACTAAACTCGCTCACCTTTTGCCAAATTCTGATGGAGGGAGTCTGGTATTGACTTAAAGAATGAGTAAAAATTAATTTTAGGGCACAAAAAAGAAGTAAGACGTAGAAAATGAAAACCAAAAGAATTAAGCAAAAAGAGAAGATATACGAAAAAATAAAATTTAAAAAAATCAAGTTTACGAAAGGAGCCTGAAAAATAAAAGAAAATGAAAATGAAGATACAATATACACAAAAAATAAATCAATAGTCTAGTGAATGTAGATGTTACGCAAGTAACGAAAATAAAAAAAAAAAGAAAAGACTGGCAAGAAACTTAAAAAAAAATCTTCAACAAAAAAAAGACAGCCAGTCAAAAGAAAAAAACGTAAAGGAAAAGAAGTAAACTTAACATAAAATATAACAGTTCTTCGAACACAAAAATATAAGTTCCAATCGGCTAGCGTCAAAAAAAAAAAAAAAAAATAAGTCTTATGCGTGGCGGAAATAGAACCGGTCTTAGTAAGGTATTTATTTTTTTCAATTGAAATTTAGCTTTAACTTTGGAAAATCGACCCAACCTATTCTTTACATTTTCACTCTGTTTTTGTAAACTGGTCGCTTGTCCACTTACATTTTTGCAATAAATATTTGCAGGTAATCGCCACAGCTAAAATAATTCCATCCAGTCAGTACCGAATAAGTTTGTAGCATTTTTAACGCATAAGCCTTGGCTTTTTTTCACACGCTGTGGAATGAGGCGTTAAAAAGCCATTTCGCCACTAAGAAATAATTTCACACCTGACACGCTACGTCCGATTTTTGAAGATCTCTGTAATATGGGTATTTCGTTTGCTTTCCGCGTGGCTTTGTTGATTACTTTGATATCACTACTAGTGTCTAGATAAATTTTTACATCCACATTATTACTTTACACATACACAAATTTTCTTTGGTTTTCTGTAATTATTTTTTCTATGTACGATTTTTTTTTCTGTGAGAACCTTTCCTTGCTTTAGTTTCACAGTGTCATTTTTTATGCCCTACTTTTCCACATTTGTACCACTTTGAATTTTAATTTTCACTCCGAAATGTAAGCTTCCTCATCGGAAACATAAATTATTTTTTCTTTTTCCACACGTTTCTTTAGTTTGTATATATGCACATTCTTTTTGGTCAATTTTTCCGTGTCTCGGATTTAGGACTCTCTGACATTCGTCCGATATTTCTTGGGGTGTTAGTTTTTGATTCTGTTAAAGTTTCGTTGGAATACTCTCACGTATATCTTTTTCGCCTTTGACGAAAATTAACGTCGTGGGTATGACGATAAACTACATCCGCGTCCTGGGTATGATGATAAACTACATCCGGGCCCTGGGTATGACGATAAGCTACATCCGGGTCGTGGGTATGACGAGAAACTAAGTCCAATAACAAGGCTCCAGATAATGTTTTTTGGAGAAAATAATGTTGCCAGCTATACGTTTTTTGGAAACAATAATGTTGCTAGCTATGTTTTTGAAACAACAATGTTGCCAGCTATACGTTTTTTGGAAAAAATAGTGTTGCCAGCTATACGTTTTTTGGAAACAATAATGTTGCCAGCTATACGTTTTTTGGAAACAACAATGTTGCCAGCTATGTTTTTAAAACAACAATGTTGCCAGCTATACGTTTTTTGGAAACAATAATGTTGCTAGCTATGTTTTTGAAACAACAATGTTGCCAGCTATACGTTTTTTGGAAAAATAGTGTTGCCAGCTATACGTTTTTTAGAAAGAGTGCTGCCAGCTATGCGTTATTGAAGCAATAATTTTGCCAGCTATATGTTTGATAGTACTGTATATTTAATATATATATATATATATACCTTAATTTGGCATTAAATGAGCCACAGTGGTTGATATGCCATAAAACCCAACCAACCAACCAACTTTAACGAAAATTAACCCTTTAAACACATCCGGAGTCAGTTCGTTTAATTTGAATCTTTCACACACTTTGTTTACGATTCTAGCGATATGTAACAAAATCTTTGTTTTCTTTTTTCCTCGGATTCATACACTTCCAACGTGTATCGAATAACAAACCTTTCTTGCTAAAAATTTTAGTCAGAATATTTACCGTTTCTTCAAAGCAAATTTTTTTTTTTTTTCAATACTACAAAATTACATTATTTACATTATTCGGACTGTTATTTACATCTTCATTGCCATGTACACAACGTTTCGGTCGTTGTACGCTCCGGCCTTCTTTAGGTGATTGAAATTTCGAACCAAACCTTTTATTTTGTCCACCGGGGGTAGATTGTTCCAGTTCCACATACCATGCCTTTTCCGGATGTCTCAGTTATTTCTCTTTAACTCAACTATTCAAGTTTTTGGTTCACTACTGCTGTAGCTCAATGAATAAAGGTGTTGGTAAGATCTAACTAACGTCTTTATCCACAATGGTTCTCCACTGTGCCATGTGTCCTCAAGGCATTAGCTAGATCCAGTGACAGGACTCAAAGAGTGTGATTTCAATACCTGCTTAAGACAGTGGAAAACTTGGAGGGGTAAATTAACAGGAGATAACTGATAACCGACATCCGTTAGACATGGCATGTGGAACTAGAACAGTCTAACCCAGTGAGCGAAATAAAGGGTTTAGATCAACATTCCAATTACATGAAGAAGGCCGAAACGTTGTAATAAATATGGCGACAAAAATGAGGACAATAGTCCGAATAATGTAAATAGTGTACATAATACCTCATCTCAGCAATATTGACAGATACTAAAGGGCCGAAACGTTGTAATAAATATGGCGACAAAGATGAGGACAATAGTCCGAATAATGTAAATAGTATACATAATACGTCTTCTCAGAAATATATACAGATACTAAAGGGCCGAAACGTTGTAATAAATATGGCGACAAAGATGAGGACAATAGTCCGAATAATGTAAATAGTGTACATAATACGTCTTCTCAGAAATATAGACAGATACTAAAGGACCGAAACGTTGTAATAAATATGGCGACAAAGATGAAGACAATAGTCCGAATAATGTAAATAGTGTACATAATACCTCATCTCAGAAATATAGACAGATACTAAAGGGCCGAAACGTTGTAATAAATATGCCAACAAAGATGAGGACAATAGTCCGAATAATGTAAATAGTTTACATAATACCTCATTTCAGAAATATAGACAGATACTGAAGGGCCGAAACGTTGTATAAATATATGGCAGCAAAGGGGACAATAGTCGAAAATGTTAGTGTAATAAAACCTCATCTCAAAATATAGACAGATACTAAAGGACCGAAACGTTGTAATAAATATGGCAAAAGATGAAGACAATAGTCCGAATAATGTAAATAATACCTCATCTCAGAAATATAGACAGATAAAAGGGCCGAAACGTTGTAATAAATATGCCAACAAAGATAAGGACAATAGTCTAATACCTCATTTCAGAAATATAGACAGATACTGAAGGGCCGAAACGTTGTAATAAATATGGCAGCAAAGATGAGGACAATAGTCCGAATAATGTAAATAGTGTACATAAAACCTCATCTCAGAAATATAGACAGATACTAAAGGGCCGAAACGTTGTAATAAATGGCGACAAAGATGAGGACAATAGTCTGAATAATGTAAATAATGTACATAATACCTCATCTCAGAAATATAACAGATACTAAAGAAACGTTGTAATAAATATGGATGAGGGACAATAGCCTGAATAATGTAAATAGTGTACATAATACCTCATCACAGAAATATAGACAGATACTGAAAGGCCGAAACGTTGTAATAAATATGGCGACAAAGATGAGGACAATAGTCCGAATAATTTAAATAGTGTCCATAATACCTCATCTCAGAAATATAGACAGATACATTTATTCAGTTTAAAAAGTTATGTTTGAAACATGATCCTTAATAAATGACTTTTATTTGCTTTTAAATGATGGGGGAAATTTTCATAGTTTGCATGTCGTTGATTCGGCAATGAGAGGTCTTGGGTGAGGGGGTGGTCCGGCAAAAGCTATTAGTAAGCAAAAATACGTTGTTTTAGTATTTGATGACTACTGCTGACCTCGTAACATTTTGCGTTCTTGTCCGATATTCTGTCTCCCATTCTTATCATCTTGGGGGTTACCTTCATTTGCATATTGTTGATTTAATTTGCATATCGTTCGTTGGTTGTTGACTGCGGAAGCAAGAATGAGAAATAATATCGAAAGACGAATTTTAAACACAACCAAATCACAAACTCGAAAGAAAACGGAAACAAATGGAACGGAATCGACATTATCTATTCGAAGACTTGAGAATTACATTTCGACAAAACTCATTGCACAGTTAAAAGACTTTTCTTTCCATCTTGAGTGTATAAATTAAATTCAATTCAATGTTTTTCCTTTTGTATTTTCTTTGGTGGAATATAATATTCTGTGGGCGGGGGTTTCTTCGCGTTGATATATTATGTTGGTGCAAAAATAATGTCGTTTTTTGATGTTCAACTTCAAATCGAAAATCTTTGCACCAACCTAATAGTACCCACCTTAATTACAACTGTAATTGTCTAGTTAAATTTAACTCCGCGTTGTTTAGTCTGACACAAGGCTAGAAGGAGTTTGATGTGAGAATCGTACATATTTATAAGTCATTCATCAAAGCTCTGAATATTGCTACAACATCTGGTTTTGTACGCCATGTCCTTCCAGAACGTAGGCAATCATGGCTCTCCACCTCCCCCTATCCCTTGCAGCTCTCAACAAATCCCTTCCCTATGCTTCCTCCCCCCGCCAGAACATGTTCTGTCATCCACTTGCTTAAACCCGTTGTTTCCCTTGTCTCTCTTTCACTCTGTTCGACCCGTGAGTATCAGATTCTCCAGGCCCTCCTTCCGCATTATGTGTCCCAGAAACTTCAGCTGCCTCTTCCTGGTGTTAAATATAAGCCTCCTCTTTGTTTGCAGCCTCTCTAAGACCTCATCGTCGCTCACACGTTCGGTCCATGATAACCTTAGCATCCTTCTGTAGAACCGTATCTCCGTTGCCACAAGTCTCTTCTTCATCTTTGGGGAAATCGTCCAACATTTGCTGCCGTAAAGAAGGACAGATGTCACGTAATAGCTCAGTATTCTTTTCGTTGTTACCAAAGATATCTTCCTGTCTTGCAATACTCTGCCCAGCTTTTGGAATGTGTCCTTGGCCATCCCAATACGTCTACGGATCTCAGTATCGCATTTACCGTCCTCTGTCAAGACGCTTCCCAGGTATTTAAACTTCCGCGTCTGCTTGATTCTAATGTCCCCGACCTGAAAATCGCATTTCGGGATCATCCTCTTATTGACGACCATACATTCTGTATTCTTGTACTTTATGTTTAGTCCCTTCTTCTCGATCTCCTTCGCTACCTTCTGTAGGAGATAGGTATTCTTACAGCTAGGTTCACCCTGTACAAGGCCTGAGAGCCACTCGAGTTAGAGGATTACAAAGAAATAAACAGAGTTTATGCGGATATGTGGGGAAGATAACGGTTAACCTTAGACTTGAACTAGTTAAGATTGTAGTGATCGAGAAAGTGTTGTGGAGTGATTTCGCAGTGGAGGCTTGTATTTGTACTAAGTCGCTCCTAAAATAGGTTCGACGTACAAAACGTTAAGAACTTGATATAATAGGTAATGACGCAGAGAAATCTTGTTGTGGTCGCTGATAGTTTAGTATTCGACTAACTGTCGTCCGACATCGACTGACTCACCGACTCACTGAGCGACGGTATTTAGTCATCCCCCCACGTGGGCATCATGTGGCACAAGGCCGGTTTAACGTGGGATCTCCGAGTCCGTGGGCTCGGCCAAAAATATGCCCATTGAACCCGTATAAACGGGTTCAGGGTCGGTTTACCTCCCCGAAAGAGACTCCGCCCTTCGGCGTAGCCTCGTTCGGGTTCCGCCCCTCCCGAAGGCAGAGAGTTCAACCGGTCAGCCGGTCGTCCGTCTTCAGACTGAACTCAGACCAAGCTGCTGAGCGACTCCCTTGTTACTCTTACTACTCCTACTTATTATAGGTGCGAGAGTCTATTAACTATAGAATAGGTGTGTTCCACTATAACAGAAAGCATCCTCTTGGGAGTCGGCTCTGCAGAGCAATGGTTCGTGGTGGGAAGAAGCTGTTCGAGTGGAATTTACTTCTCACCAAGAGAATTCGGAGGGAATAAGGGTGGTTCGCTATAATGACGGGTAGAATGACGGGTCCTAGCCGTGAAAGTTAGTGCTGGAGGAGTTAAGGAATGCTGTTCATCTAAACACTTTCCGTGGAAATAGCGTTAGAGCAGTGAGAGTCTTGCGACGTTTCGGCTTTGAGGGTGGAAAATAATTTTTCACCCACAAGAACGCAGAGACGCTTCTGAGGTCTATCGAAAGCGGAGAGTAAGGACTGGGCGGCACCCGACAACATATGACAGTAGTTTTCTGTTTTCGGCCAGATCGAGGATAGCATGATGATTCGGAAACTTACTGTAGAAAACTGTGGAAAAAAATACCAAATTATTAAAGAATATGAAAAGAAAACATTTAACATCGGCCAATTCACTTAGAAAGCGAAAAAAATTCTTACAGGGAAAAAGATACTCTCTAAATGAATTCGGCTAAAAACAAAACCGTTCTAAAATTTCCAGCAGCCCTCGTTCAAGCGGATGTGTAGTCGAACCAACATTACAAATTTAATCTGATAAAGTCCAGAAAGAACATACGCGTTACAAGTAAACTTTTGCACTTTGTCATACAATTTCACCTATCTATCTAACTATCTATCTATCTATCTCAGCCTGCTCGTATCTATCTATCGATCTGTCTGTCTATTTTTGTCAGCTCGTATCTATCTATCTATCTATCTATCTATCTATCTATCTATCTATCTATCTGTCTGTCTATTTTTGTCTGCTCGTATCTATCTATCTCAGCCTGCTCGTATCTATCTATCTATCTATCTATCTATCTATCTATTTTTGTCTGCTCGTATCTATCTATCTATCTATCTATCTATCTATCTATCTATCTATCTCGGTCTGCTCGTGTCTATCTATCTATATATCTATCTATTTTGGTCTGCTCGTATCTATCTATCTATCTATCTATCTATCTATCTATCTATCTATCTATCTTTGTCTGCTCGTATCTATCTATCTATCTATCTATCTATCTATCTATCTATCTATCTATCTTTCTGCTCTATCTATCTATCTATCTATCTATCTATCTATCTATCTAGTTTTGTCTGCTCGTATCTATCTATCTATCTATCTATCTATCTATCTATCTATCTATCTATCTCAGCCTGCTCGTATCTATCTATCTATCTATCTATCTATCTATCTCTATCTATCTAGTTTTGTCTGCTCGTATCTATCTATCTATCTATCTATCTATCTATCTATCTATCTGTTTTTGTCTGCTCGTATCTATCTATCTATCTATCTCAGTCTCCTAGTGTCTATCTATCTATCTATATATCTATCTATTTTGGTCTGCTCGTATCTATCTATCTATCTATCTATCTATCTATCTATCTATCTATCTATCTATCTTGTTCTGCTCGTGTCTATTTATCTATCTGTCTATCTATCTATCTATTTTGGTCTGATCGTATCTATCTATCTATCTTTATATATATCTATGTATGTATGTATCTATTTTGGTTTGCTCGTATCTATGTATCTGTCTATCTAACTTTTCTTATATAGGGTATCTCAGAAAATGTATACACATTTTGAGGCTGTCTCAATTCAAGCAACTAGAACCAAATCTAATTTAAATAATGACTATGAAGCTATTATTTATTATAAATTAAATGGTCTTAAGATTTTGTCATCGCATCTTTTCAGAATAATGTCAGTTATGATCCAAGACATTTTCTAACAACGCGACGCAATAGAATCCGAAGCAGAAATTCACATTTCGGTAAGTTTCCTTGACTTATGTGGAAATTGTCACTTATAATCTTCAAAAATTTAAATACAACGCCAACCGTCATCTGCTGACTTCTTGAATCCTCATCCTTTGTCATCCTTTCTCATCATTCTCATTCACTTCCATTAAACCTTTGCGTCTTAGAGGCTTTGTCGCCTTTCTTGGGTTGAAATCTTTAAAAACAAATGATAACTACTCCTGGAAAATAAGTTTCAGGAATATTCGTATATATTCGTCTGCGAGTTATATAGAAATAATCCTAAAAATTAGTAAATTATTCGCAAGAATTTCGTATTTTCTCGAGTCCAAAGCGCGAAAATGGAGATTATCGCCACGTGGAATCGGTGCGAGAGTATGAATTATTCAGAAACTGATACGGGCGCCGATAATTCTGTTTACAGGCGACTTTTTCTTCCTATTTAGAATGGTTTCGTATACACATTATTTAATCAAAACACAAAAAAAAACAAACGGTTAACGGTTGGAAATACGAAATCAGAGAGACGAGTATATATATATATATATATATATATATATATATATATATATATATATATATATATATATATATATATATATATATATATATATTCAAGCATCATACCGTAAGGGTCCGGGTTCAATTCTTGGTAGTGGATGCGCACTACTGACGAATCCCCAAAATAGGAAGAAACGTCCGTCCAGTGCTTTCTGCATCCTGTTGAGGATTTCTTCTACACACAATGAATTTCTAATTATGATTATTTAAACCCCCTAATAATATATATATATATATATATATATATATATATTATGTAATGTTACCGCGAGACAAATATTCTTTCAATCTAAAATAAGTTTTGGCTTTAGATAACCCATAATGGGTTGATAAGCCGTAAAACACTCTATAAAAAGAGATAACCACATTTAATAGTAATAATTAATTCCTCGTGTTAATGGATTTCTCACATTAAACATTTTTTAAATATATTTCCCGTTATTATGTTACGAGGCGGTATTGGGCTCTACAGAAGGATACTGAGAATTCCATGGATAGAGCTAGTAAACAATGGAGAAATCTTAAATCTTTTGTCAACAAAAATCTTAAATCTTTTGTCAACAAAAATCTTCTTTTGTCAACAAAAATCTTAAATCTTTTGTCAACAAAAAAGTATGTTTATACTCAGAATCGGGAAGAGACAGCTGCAATTTCTTGTACAAATGATGAGGAAGGAGAGCTTGGAAAACTTAATCCTCACAGGGCGTATTGGCGGCAAGAGATATAGAGAAAAGAATCAAAATACCTACCTGAAGAGCATGAGCGAATGAATGGCGGAATGGAGGGGCTGATGTTTTGCAAAAAGGAGAAAAACTGCTCAGGTTTGATTTGGTTTGGTTTATTTTGTTTTACGGCATATCAACCTCAATGGGTTATTTAATGCCGACAACATTTTTAGGATAGATTCGTATGAATAGAATATGTATTCTTTGGTTTAGATTGGTTTGGTTTATTTTGTTTTACGTCATATCAACCTCAATGGGTTATTTAATGCCGACAACATTTTTAGGATAGATTCGTATGAATAGAATATGTATTCTTTGGTTTAGATTGGTTTGGTTTATTTTGTTTTACGGCATATCAACCCCAATGGGTTATTTAATGCCGACAACATTTTTAGGATAGATTCGTATGAATAGAATATGTATTCTTTGGTTTAGATTGGTTTGGTTTATTTTGTTTTACGTCATATCAACCTCAATGGGTTATTTAATGCACAACATTTTTAGGATAGATTCGTATGAATAGAATATGTATTCTTTGGTTTAGATTGGTTTGGTTTATTTTGTTTTACGTCATATCAACCTCAATTTATTTAATGCCGACAACATTTTTAGGATAGATTCGTATGAATAGAATATGTATTCTTTGGTTTAGATTTGTTTGGTTTATTTTGATTTACGGCATATCAACCTCAATGGGTTATTTAATGCCGACAACATTTTTAGGATAGATTCGTATGAATAGAATATGTATTCTTTGGTTTAGATTTGTTTGGTTTATTTTGATTTACGGCATATCAACCTCAATGGGTTATTTAATGCCGACAACATTTTTAGGATAGATTCGTATGAATAGAATATGTATTCTTTGGTTTAGATTGGTTTGGTTTATTTTGTTTTACGGCATATCAACCTCAATGGGTTATTTAATGCAGACAACATTTTTAGGATAGATTTGTATGAATAGAATATGTATTCTATGGTTTAGATTGGTTTGGTTTATTTTGGTTTACGGCATATCAACCTCAATGGGTTATTTAATGCCGACAACTTTTTTTTTTCCTGGTGTAATTTGTTTAGTCAAAAATATATTACTGGTAATACTTTTTTCCTTCAAAAATTTATTTCTGATAATAATTTTTTACAAATTATTTCTAGTATTTAAACCTATTTTTACAATTTTATAATGCTTTTTATCTCAGTTTCGGGTGTTAAATATTTACCCATAGCTGGGACCCTTACAGGTGCTACCACCCCGGGTCAAGATGGACCGGGAAACACTAGCAATTAAGAGTTTCCTCCACACTCCTCGAAACCTCCTGATCAGAGACCTTGCTGTTGGACATAGTTTATCGTCATACCCAGGACGGAAACTGCTAAGAGTCACACTGGATAGGATGATCGGCCATGCTCTGAAGGGACGTGGCACAACAGGGAAGAAGAAGTTTCGGGGTTGGGGTGGGGGGCTTCTGTTCAATACCTAATGATAACTGAAGACCGATACCCCACTTTATATCCAGCAGAAACTAATAATAATAGTTTTTGCTTCCTGTTAACAACGACAAGGAATTCTGAAATATTCTCTTATATGGCAGTAAATGCTGGAAATCTCCCCACAGATGCCGATTAGACTTGAGATAACAGAAATGTGGTTCTACAGAAGGATACTGAGAATATTATGGAATGAACATGTGAGTAGCGAGGAAGCGTTAAGGAAAATGCAAATGAAAAAGGACTCTTAGAATCGGAAAAAGTGTTGAAATGTCTAAGACACTTAATGAGAAAAGAAGGCTTAGAGAATTAGAGACTTGCACGATATGTTGGAAGCAAGTGAGGCAAAGAGAACGACGAATAACCTACTTAACGACTTTTGTGTAAACGGGTGACAGATCAGGGAGAGGACGGATGACAGAAGGTAAATATTACTAAGAGCTACAAGTGATAAGAAAAGAAATAAATCGTAGTGGAGAGCCATGACCGCCCACAGCCTGTAGTGACAACGCACATAGAATAATAAGAGAATGTTGTTTTATAATGACAAGGATATTCGATAACTGTCTATATTTCTGAGATGAGGTATTATGTACACTATTTACATTATTCGGACTATTGTCCTCATCTTTGTCGCCATATTTATTACAAAGTTTCGGCCCTTTAGTATCTGTCTATATTTCTGAAATGAGGTATTATGTACACTATTTACATTATTCGGACTATTGTCCTCATCTTTGTCGCCATATTTATTACAACGTTTCGGCCCTTTAGTATCTGTCTATATTTCTGAAATGAGGTATTGTGTACACTATTTACATTATTCGGACTATTGTCCTCATCTTTGTCGACATATTTATTACAACGTTTCGGCCCTTCAGTATCTGTCTATATTTCTGAAATGAGGTATTATGTACACTATTTACATTATTCGCACTATTGTCCTCATCTTTGTCGCCATATTTATTACAACGTTTCGGCATTTCAGTATCTGTCTATATTTCTGAGATGAGGTATTATGTACACTATTTACATTATTCGCACTATTGTCCTCATCTTTGTTGCCATATTTATTACAACGTTTCAGCCCTTTAGTCTCTGTCTATATTTCTGAGATGAGGTATTATGTACACTATTTACATTATTCGGACTATTGTCGTCATCTTTGTCGCCATATTAATTACAACGTTTCGGCCGTTGTAAACTCCGGCCTTCTTCAGGTGGTTTGAATGTCGAACTGAACCCTTTATTTCGCTCACTGGGGTAGACTCTTCTAGTTCCACGTGCCATGTTTAATGGATGTCAGTTGTCAGTTATCTTTTGTTAATTTCCCTCTGAAAGATCTCCACTGCCTTAACCGGGTATTGAACTCACGCTCTTTGAGTAAGGCTTCAAGAACACCAGGAAGCTGTAACACTAGGGGAAGTGGAAAAATCAGGCGTGGCTGACCACATATGGAGAGAGAAGTGAGATCACCGCCCACTCTGGAATCAGGTCGAGATCATAGACAAGGAACACCATTGGAAAATTCGTAAACTTAAGGAATCAGCACATATGCTAGGCCCCAAAAATCTTCTGAGCCGACCACGCATAGAAATGAATACAATATGGGAACCAGTAATAAGGGTCCCAGAGAAAAGCGATAATAGCAACAAAAGTCGCAGTATGAGCTCTGGTAAAAACATGTAACGATAACAGCAAAAAATTGCAGTCTGGTAAAAATGGTTGCTGAAGATTAGGTTTATAATACCCAGAAATTCATACACATGGCACAGTGGATAAAGGCGTTGGTTAGATCCAGTGACAGGACCCAAAGAGTGTGAGTTCAATACCCGGTTAAGGCAGTGGAGAACTTTCAGAGGGAAAATTAAGCAGATGATAACTGATAACTGACTTCCATTAAACATGGCACGTGGAACTAGAACAGTCTACCCCAGTGAGCGAAAAAAGGGTTAAGTTTGACATTCCAACCACCTGAAGAAGGCCAGGGCGTACAACGGCCGAAACGTTGTAATAAATATGGCGACAAAGATGAGGACAATAGTCCGAATACTGTAAATAAGGATATTCGACAAGAAACCTTTTGAAACAGGATCTGATTGGAAAGTTACTTACGCCCTTGGCCGAATCTCTTAAAGCCTTCCGCAAAACCCGATGGCCAACTACACCAGACAGCCCCTTTCGTTGCAATTTCACGTTCCCAATTGGCCCTTTATCCGGCGCCAGCATCCGTGCCTTAATCAGCCGCAGATCGATGTGGTCCTCGTTCGAGTCCCCGTTGCGTAAACATGATTTTAGACCGTCTCTTGGAGGTTCTATGTTCGCAGAATTCTCTTTCGCCCACAGATCCGAAACACCCGGGTTCTTTTTTTCTAACAAAATCGAATCGGAGGCAGCGTTCGACCTGCAGTGCGACAAGGCATCGATTCTTTGGTTATCCTGCAGCACCCGGCATCGTCTGAGCGGAACTTTGGCCTTCGTCTGACTGGCGGAATCCAAACAGGTTCCCGTCGTCCGGAGGTCGTCGAACGAGAAGGATTTCTTCGACAAGATGCTCTGTTTACCCTTTCTTCGAAATAAATTTGTCCCGCCTTTCAGTCTCCGGTTTTCAAGAAGTTTCTTTTCAATGTTATTCACGGCTTCTGATACTTTGTTCGAAGTGTCTTTTTCATTTTTCTGTTTCAACCTTTTGGCTGCTTTCAAATTATCCTGAAGAAGAAAAAAAAAAAGAGGGGATTTTAATTTAATTGAATTTTATTAGCGTAATTCCTTGATTATTGGCGAAAGAAAGAATAATTGTATCTTTTGTTTCGAAGAATTCATAACTTTTATTCCATTTTTCGATATACCTAACTTCAAATAAAGACGCAAAAAACAAGCAGCTTTTTGAGAAGGATAGGGGTAAGATTCAAAATAGAATTCTTTTTTAACTACTTTTTCATTTTATCTAATTGATTATGCAAAGTTTCGATCCTAGTTCGATTCATATATATATATATATATATATATATATATATATATATATATATACAGTAGCGTCCAAAACTAAGGGCCAAAATTTTAAAACCTAATATTTGTTAGAAATAACAACTGTGAAAAGCTGAAATTTTGACAACTGGTAGTCGTTATCATCCATAATAACATACTAAAATTTGAATCATTTGCAAAGGATAGAAAAATTATAACAATTATTTATTTATTTTCAAAATAGGATCGTCCAAAAGTAAGGGACAAAATTGAGAAAAAACGATGTAAACAGTATGCTATATTCAAATTTTTGATTTCCTCTAAAGAATAAGTCTTACTTAGTCATTTGTAAACGTTGCATCAGCCGGCACCATGGCGAAACACCAAAAAACTTGATTACTCTGTGAGACAAGCTATTGTGAAGCTACACAAGGAAAAGCACATCATTAGAGAGATTTCAGAGAAAGTGAAACGTTCCAAGAGTGTTGTAGGCAGGGTTGTTAAATCCTACAATGATACTGGCAAAATAGTTAGTGCTTTTAAAACCAGCAGACCCGCAAAACTTCGGCAAGAGAAGATCGAATAATGCAGCGTATGTCATTAAAGGACCGTTTTAAGTCTTGCACAGAAATTAAAAGGGTTATGAATAGTACCTGATGTGTTAATGTGTCAAAACAGACTGTTTGTAGACGACTGCAAGAAATAGGGCTGTTTAATCGAACCCCAGGGAAGAAACCACTTGTTAGTTCGAAGAATAAGAAGAGATTAGAGTTTGCAAACAGGTATGTAATTTGGACATATGAAAATTGGGCAAAAGTATTTTTCAGTGATGAAAGCAAGTTTAATTTATTTGGAAATGATGGAAAAAAACAATGTAAAGAGACGTACTGGTGAAAGATTAAATGCAAAGTGTACTAAGAAAACTGTCAAGTTTGGGGGCGGAAGCGTCATGGCATTTGGAATGTTTTCTAGCCAAGGTACAACGCCTCTTGTCCGGTTACAAACTCGTGTAAATGCGCAGATCTATAAAAACATTGTTCAAGATCATGTGCCAATCATACAGAATTCAGGTTTCGATAGGGCTACCTTTATGCAAGATAATGCCCCATGTCACAAGGCAAAGGTGGTAATGAGTTACCTTAGCGAGCAAGATTTGGAAATTATGGATTGGCCACCGCAAAGTCCTGACTTAAATCCAATAGAAAATCTTTGGAAGATCTTAGGAGTGAAAGTTATGGAAAGAAATCCCACTAACACGGAGGATTTGTGGGTGAAGCTTCAAGAAGAATGGTCTGAAATTAGTATAGAGGATTGTCAAGAACTGATTCGTTTTTGTAGTCGAAGATGTGCAGCTGTCATTGAGAGCAAGGGCTCATTTACTAAATATTGATTGCACATGTATTTTTATTGTTTTTTTGCCGTTTACATTGTTTTTCTCAATTTTGTCCCTTACTTTTGGACGTTCCAAATTTGAAAATAAATAAATAATTGATATAATTCTTTTTCTATCCTTTGCAAATGATTCAAATTTTAGTATGTTATTATGGATGATAACGACTACCAGTTGTCAAAATTTCAGCTTTTCACAGTTGTTATTTCTAACAAATATTAGGTTTTAAAATTTTGTCCCTTAGTTTTGGACGCTACTGTATATATATAATTAAGCTCTTAACATATTTTTTTAATTGAGGACTGTTAAGTACTGTTGACAGACAGCCTAATTCTACAAACACCAGCCGCCTACGCTAAAACGCAATGCTCTTTAGTAAAATGAATTGGAGCACTCTGGCTGACTGGCGTTTGTTTACATTCGTGAAACAATACGCTAGAATTAGCAGGTTCTCTCTGATGGCTTATGTGTAGAAACTCCGACTGACATCACATCGGTTGGGTTTCGGTCCTGGCTTGATTTTTTCGGATGTCCAATCGCACCACTGAGGAGCTGTGATACTGTGAAACAATATTGTCTGCGAATGACACACACACACACTCACACATATATATATATATATATATATATATGCAGATATGTGGAAAAATAGGAAAGAATACGTTAGGTAAATAATCCGGAGTTCTTTAATATTTTTGTTTTTATTTAAAAAAAAACAGAAGTAGAGCTTAAATTATAATTATATTTTTAAAAAAATATGATTCCTTTGCTACATAAGAGTTCTCATGTTTCAAAAACGAGAGCCAAAACCCTCAATATAATTATTAAAATTAAATTGAATTAAAGTATCAAGCTCTGTTTCATCCTCAATCTTGAAATCTTTATAAGCATGTTCATTCATTACTATGGAAATGGCTGGGGCGACTATTTTTGATAAGGGGCCTAAGAGTTAATTTTTATCTACATATCAGTCACCTCTAGGGAGAGGTCAATCTGAGGAAGGGTGGGGTGTCTATTTCAAAGCGAATGATGGCATTCATCTACGCACGTAAACCTCATGTTCTTTACAATGCCCTATAAAAAAATAAAAAAAATAAAAAATAAAGATAACCCTTTATGAAGTCGTCAAAAAAACAAATGTTAGCGACTTACGGCAGTTTTTTTATATACACAAAACCCTTTCAGAAAAATAAAAAAAAATAAAAAAAATAAATAAATCTCCATAGACACTTAACCAGAGTAGACGATGTCATCTTCCGCTTTGAATTTAGACACCCCAACCTTACCCTGACTTGACCTCTTTGTATGTAACTGAGATATTGATACCAATTATTAACCTTTACGTCCCTTTTCTTTTAACAATTGCTCTAGCCGTTACCATAGTAATTTTAATTTCAATAATGAATATGCTTATAAAACGCGTAAATTTCAGGAACAAGTTATTCCAGTAAAAATTTCGCTTGAAGATGGAACAGAGCTTAGTACTTTAATTCAATTTAATTCAAATAATTATATTGAAGTTTTCGGCTCTTGTTTTGAAACATGAGAACTCTTGAAACGAGAATGTAGCGTTGGAATCATATTTTTAAATAAAATTATATATATATATATATATATATATATATATATATATATATATATATATATATATATACATGTTTAGGCAACATATTTTCATTTAAGCTTCTTTGGTTAAATGATTTAAATAACTTGAACGATCAAAGTTAAATCGTAGAATATTTAAAAAACAACACTCATGTCGACATTCTTGATTTAGACAGATATTAATCAAAAATACATCAATGTTTCATCAAAATAATAATAAGCAAAAACTCTGGAAGAGAATTGCGGTTAAAAATAAATAAAGTCAAATATGAGTGCAGCAACAAAATTCTTAAATATTTGGCGCAGCAAAATGTTATATAAAAAAATACTGAATTAAAATACTACAATTTAAAAAAAAAATCTTTTTAAAAATGACATAAGTTACTTCCCTTGCATAGAGATAAAAATATTTTGAATTTACGGTGTTAACACATAACACATCTATTGATATGTACCCCCCGAAGATGGTTTCAGATTATATTGAAAGTACTTGGGAAAATAAAAATTATTTGAAACAAAATTTTGGAATTTTTCTTAATGAATTTTCTACAGCCACCAAGAAATTAATTCATGGACTCGAAAGGATTAATCCTAAAATAAACGGACATAATACGTCTAAATTATTTATGCAAAAATGCTTGAATATATATATATATATATATATATATATATATATATATATATATATATATATATATATATATATATATTATGTAGTGTTACATTAGAACATGCACATATCCACTACAAAATTGTACATTTTTGTTTCAACGTCAAAAAAAAAAAACCTTTTTTTAAACATTTCATCAGGTGGAGAATCGCGATGTTACTAAAAACTTTTATTGAGAAATACAGTTACCAAAGCAAATATCACCTACTTCCGTACATTCTCAATAAAAAATTTTAGTAACATCGTGATTCCCCACCTGATGAGACGTTTAAAAAAGGTGTTTTCTTTTTTGATGTTGAAACAAAAATGTACAATTTTATGGTGGATATGTGCATGTTTTAATGTAACACTGCATAAGAAATAAATAAATATTTATGGCTCTACTTTTTGTATTGAGCACGATCTTTCAATTAATGCTTTGAACGTTCGTTTGTTCGTTCTCCTGCACTCTGATATCTATCTATCTATCTATCTATATATATATATATATATATATATATCCTAATCATCTCGAATTCTTGGATCAACTTTTTAATGTTGATATTAAATTCATTAAAGAAGACGCCCTTTTTTTTCATTTCTTTTATTTTAACAAGTAATTTCATTCTCATCCAAGATCGTCTTCAGGGGTGAATTATAAAGCCAAGACATTTATGTAATTAAAAGTTGTGATTTTTTTGTAAACACGCATGAACGCGCTCCATTATAAAATAATTCCATTGTCATTTTTTTAAAAATAGTCATATAAATTCAAGTTAGCTCCCTTAAATAAAACAACATAATAGCTGTAACAGTTAATTTTTAAATTAATTATAATAAATTGTTCCGATTAAATAATGGTTAGAAAATATTAAGTCCAATAAGTTAAACCGGTTACGTCGACTAATGTTTCGCGCGCCAATTCCGCAGAATACTACAATTGTCATGAGTTTGGTCCTTAATAGGTGCCTTACTAACATGGTCTTAACATGGATTAAACTCTTTTGTTTGATTTTTTCTTGTTTTTTTTTTTTTATTATTCTTTCTATCGCCATTGCTGATGGTCCGGGGCTGTAGACGTTTTGTTGCGGTTTTGAATTCAGAGATGTCGTTCTCCTAGACTGGTTGCCATCACAGCATGAGAGGCTAGTCCGCCCTACTATTTAACCCATAGATACAGGAAGAAAAGATGGATTCAATACAGGTATTTGCGCGTAAGTGAATGTAAAGAGTTTGACTGGATTTCGAACTCAGTTCTACGATTTCTCGTTCTATGAGGCTATCAGTTACACCACCCGCACAGCGAAGCTATGTTTTCGATTAAAAAACAATTAATAGTGACGTCTTTTATATATATTTTTGAATTTATTTTTGGATATCGAGATTCAGTTTGATAATCCGTAATTGATTGTCTAGTCCTTGCCGTGAGCTACAATTGGATCATAGTTTTGGATTACGAATGCGCTGTGGAGGCCGGATATTGTCTGTGAATAGACAATCTCTTAGACAAGGAATTATGGTAAATTGTTCCAATTTCCTTCGAAGAAATCGTTAAGCACGGGGTCTGCTTGACCTTAAATCCTTCTTCGAGAGAACATGGAATGGTGTTGCAGACATCCTGACTTTTTATCAAATTTTGGAACATGAATAATGGGAGATAATCACACACGCACACCGACACACACATACACACACAAAGACTCACTCACGCATACATACAGAGACTCACGTACACACACAGAGACTCGTGTACGCACAGAGAGACTCACGCACATACACTGATTCACATACACACGAACAAACTTACACACACACACACAGACACGCACACAGAGACTCACGCACACACGCTCAGATTCATGTACACACAGAGAGACTCACACACATGCACTGATTCACATACACACACACAAAGTTACACACACACACACACACGCAGACGCACACACAGAGAGACTTGCACACATACACTGATTCACATACACATGCACAAACTTACATACACACACACACTCACAGACACGCAGACACGCACACAGAGACTCACGCACACACACACAGGCTCATGTACACACAGAGAGACTCACACACATACACTGATTCACATGCACACGCACAAAGTTACACACATACACTCACAGACATAGACACACACACACTGACTCATACACAGAGAGACTTGCACACATACACTGATTCACATACACATGCACAAACTTACACACACACACACACACACTCACAGACACACGCATAGAGACGCACAAACTCTCACACACAGATTCACACACACAAACTCACACATAGCTCACGCATGCACACACAGGCACAGATAGAATCACATACAGACACAGAGACTCACGTACACACTGAGAGACTCACACCCACACAGACTCACAAACATATACAGATTCACATACGCACACACACAAACTGACACGCACACAAACTCTCACACATACACAGACTCACAGACACCCAAACACACACAGACAAACTCAAACATAGATTCAAAGACACACAGATTCACACACAGACTCACGCATACACACACAGACACACAGAATTACATATAGACCCACAAACTCACATACACACACATACGCATATAAACCAGACTAGCCTATTAAACATTACATTACGGCGAGGAACCCTCTGCACGTTGATCTATCTATCTATCTATCTCTATCTATCTATCTATCTATCTATATATATATATATATATATATATATATATATATATATATATATATATATATATATATATATATAAAGTATTGGACGACGAAATGTACAAGCAAAAATGACAATTATAAGTTGGATTCTTACCTTTCCCAAGTGCATTAGTGCGAAGGAAAACTAGAGAATTAACCAGAATTTGTACCTAAACTTCGAGCCTAATTTCCAAGCTGGTAACAATTATTTTTTATCAAATGTACGCATATATATATATATATATATATATATATATATATATATATATATATATATATATTATAAATTAAGTGATATAAAATATGTTTTTTCGCTACACAGTAATAACCATGTTTCAAAAATGGAAGCTAAAAACTTCAAATTTAACTTTAAAATTAAATCAAAAGCATTAGTTCCATTTCATCTTCAAGCGAATATTTGGATGTAAATTTACATTGAGCACTTTTTGTAAAAATAAAAATAAAACTAAAAAATATCAGCAAGAACACCGGGTTATGTATCTTACTGTACTTCCTTTTATATATACATATACATATATATATGCGCGTGTGTGGGGGGTGCGATGGATAAATTGTCGCGCACATGCGTTGTTTGTTTTTGACGACTTTACATTACAGTTGGGCACCGTTTTTTTTTTAGTAAAAAAGCAACTCGAGGCTATTCACTCTGCCATAAATTTGGAAATAGCATGCTCTACTGCTTAGCATTCGCACCGGAAGCTCCATTACGAACATTTCAGGGGGTCTGGGTGTCAATCTGATAACAGTGCAGAGAATTCGGAATGAGTTGGATGAGTTTAATGGTGATTACGAAGGTGTTTGGAGTGAAGACTAGTGATGGTGAGGTTATCCCCCCATTCATCTTCCCACAGGGCCTCAGATTCAACACGGAGGCCTACATCAAGTGCTTTGAGGAGGTAGTGATGCCCTGGGTCAAGAGGATGGCTTCTGGAAGACCCTATATCTGGTAACAGCAACCACATCACACCTTACATCTGCTCATCTAATTACCCAGACTGCAACCCCTTTGAATATTATGTGTGGGGCGCAAGAGACAAACAAAATGACTTGTAATAACCAGAGATGAACTGAAGGCAAGGCATATGGCAACATTCACCAAATTAAGCAAGTAGACCGTCCAGAAGAGTTGCAGGAGATTCTGAAGTCGTGTGGAGGCCGTGGTTGATTCCAATGGTGATTTTATTGAATATATTTACTCTTGAGTATTTCAAGAAATTGTTGTGTAATTTTGGTAAATATATCTGTTAAAATGACACGTCAGTATTAATTTCATTTTTGCACAAATTAAACGACAATTTATCCATCGCACTCTGCATATGTATGTGTGTGTGTGATAAAAATATAGTTTTTAGGCAGGCTATATTTATGGGTAAAGGTGCCCAATATCAAGAATATTGCGTATGCAAATATAAATGTGGACACCAAGCGGCGACAGTCTGTTTCATGCTTGAACACAATCTTCAGGCTAATATCCTGTTAATTCCCCTCTGAAAGTTCAACACTGCCTTAACCGGGTATTGAACTCACTCTCTTTGGGTCCTGTCATTGGATCTAACCAACGCCTTTATCCACTGTGCCACATGTCCTTGAGAACAGTGAGCGGAGTAAAGGGTTCAGTTCGACATTCCAACCACCTGGAGAAGGTCGAAGCGTACAACGGCCGAAACGTTGTAATAAATATGGCGACAAAGATGAGGACAATAGTCCGAATAATGGAAATAATGTTTTGGAATTGTTAATTGGAGAACCGTGTTCTAATTCCAGTTGGGTTCGTTATATTCACTTAGGCGTTAATACCCTTGAGAAAGGTAGGAATTCACCTCTTCTCTCCTCCCAGATATGGGTTAATTAGTAAGATTTGTACCCCTAAACCATTATTATCTAAAAAAAAAATTCATATTATCTAAAAATATTTTCTGGCTTTAAATAACCTGCAAATGGTTGATAAGCCGTAAAAAACAAATAAATCAATTAATGAAATACTGATTAGCAGCACAGACATTTCTTTTAGATTTATTTACAGTCTCTGGGATATAAGCGTATAAATCCTATCGTGATCACAAAGTGAGGGATCGGTTTATATATTGATTGTAATATAGAATTGATCCCCCACTTTATATCCACATTGTAAGTTGTTTGTTCATCAAATTATGATTAGATATGAATCCACCTCTTCTCCCCCAAGCTATGGGTTAATTAGTAAGACTTGTATCACTTAACCATTATTATATCCCTAAAAAATTCTTACAATCTAAAAATATTTTGTGGCTGTAAAGTGTTGACAAGTCGTAAAAAACAAATCCATCAATCAAAACTTAACTATATTTGGAATCTTTAATTAAAAACGTGTGAAGATATTCTTTGGTAAAAATGTTAATACCTTTTCTTTTTTTTTTTTGTTTCTTTTTTTTTTTTTGGTGCTATCAGAAAAAACATAACAAATGAAATTTTAAGGACACGTAAGAAAAGAAGACTTAGCGAGTTTAACACACACAAAGTAAATTGAAGGCAAGATAAGTAAAGAAAGGAATGGAGTGACACGTAAGAAAAAGAGAAGCCATAAAAAAGCAAGTACCTGCTGAGAATCAGAAAAGAGGGGAAAGTGTGGAGAGACATGATTTCCTGTCCTAGAGAGTCATGTCGCATGCACCCTGTCTGAAGTTATTAAGCAACTCATATAAACTTCAATAATTCAACTTTGATTTGAAAGAAATTTTCAAATTTTAAGCAATCAATTTAGTTGTCAAAAAGAAAGTCTGAGATAAAATTTTAGGTAGCAACAATATATAATATAGAAATTATATCTATCTATAAAAGAGAGGGTGTGTGTGTGTGTGTGTGTGTGTGTGTGTGTGTGTGTGTGTGTGTGTGTGTGTGTGTGTGTGTGTAACGAATGCACGGCCGCAATTTTCGACAGATTTGCACCAAAATTTACATGCACATGCTCCAACTTAGTGGGAAGGCCAAGACCGACTTTGCATTTCCCAACTCCCATCGATAGTGGAAATAATCGATTGTTTCATGCTTCTACGGCAGTTTTCATGTAGTTTGCAGCCATTTTCTACTGACCAGATTGAGAGCCTATAGCTGGCTGCCACAAACAGGCAGGAAGATTCTATTGGCCAGTGTGAGAGCCAACAGCTGACTGACACGAATGTTAACTAGCATGCTAGCATACAAAAAAAAATCGATAGCTGCATTCGTCACAAGTGGGAAAAATTTAAATCTGCATGGCACTTTACTCCAAAATTCGCAGTGTGAGATAGGCAAGAAGTAAGACATGTAGCAACATCAGCACGATTGCTGTATGAGTCGTACGATTTTTGAATCAAGCACGGGCAACGCCAGGTCATGCTGCTAGCTTGATATAACAAATAGTCTGAATTTATTAGGCAAAACCAAATATTCACATTTTCTTTATTGTTTTGTATTTGGTGCTACCTCTGGAATCATGGCGTCTCTTATCGTCTGTCTATTGCTGAAATATAAATGGCGTCCAGGCGTAAAAATTTCCATTTTCGTTGATGTCGAAATGCCAGTATTTCGTGGCATGAACGCGACAAATCGATTTGACAATAAAGGATTGTAAGATATCAATGACAGAATGTTAGCTTACTTTTCGATATGAGTCGATGACAAGTCCGACTGAACACCTGAGTGGGTCGTCGGTGGAAACTTGATATTTAAAGATAAAATATATATATATATATATATATATACCTATGTTCATTTCTTTTGCTTTGACAGTGATTCCGCCGACCAATTTTACATTTATTCCTTCCAGAATCCTCTTGACTAACAACCAAACTTACCTGAATTTGAATTTGACATATAAAAAATAACAGGACTGAATTATATATATAAAGACATTTTTATGTTTATACATTCTTTTTATAGATACAAATATTTAAGTAAATGCTCTGTTTATAATGAACAATATTAACGACATTTACCGGCCTGAATGTCCGAGAAATTGTCATAGAAAATATTCGTCCTCCGACAGGAATTGAACCTGTATCCTATACGGAACCGTCATATAGCCTGACGTGCTTTTACCGATTGAGACACAGAGGAGCGTTTCGGTTAGCAAGGTCGATTTTACTGTTTTTAAACTACAATTTTTCATGATTTTCTCTAGTACATTCATGTCTGGTCGATGCGTATCCAAATGTAAATAAATGACGTCACGCATTATGAAATGGTCAAAGTCCGACAATTATTTTAAGACATTTTTATGTTTAATATTCTTTTTATCGATACAAATATTTAAGTAAATGCTCTGTTTATAATAAACAGTATTAACAACATTTTCATTATGTGTAACGTCATATATATATATATATATATATATATATATATATATATATATATATATACACTACAGTTCAAAAGTTTGAAGCATCTCCAGGAATAAACATGACAGGAGAGGGGAAACCTTTTCATCCCAAAAATGTA